>LPNX010082358.1:101975-154179 GCA_001517045.1 Pseudotsuga menziesii | reverse complement strand
CATGTCCCCAAGCCTCCGACCGGCAAGGAGACGCGATCCATGGCTTAAACCACCAAGGCTAACCGCCCACGAACATATACAGACACAAAATTTTCTAACAGAATGCTACCAGGAATGCATTATGGTAAAACATGCACAAATTCCATTGCATAACACACACAGATGCATTCATTTAACATACATAGCGGAAACATCATACATTGAAGCCAACATTCATTCATCATGTTCATTTCATTTTCATTAACAGTAAATATAGAATTGCGGAGGTAAAATACACAATATCACTTATCTTATGAAGAATTCAATCCGCAACCAGCTACATCGCTGCAACGTTCAACCCAACCATAGTCCAGCGTGCTCCTTAATCTCTCAACAACGCTGCCACCCCCGAGCTGGGCATGATTTTCCAAGGAATAAGGGAACAAGCAGGATTACACCTAGCCAGGGATGCACAAAACAGAGCCAAGCCAACACAGTTGGGTTTATCAGGCCATTAAGGAGTTGGGGATGGCAAATTGCTAAGCTGGTGAGCTCATTACAGAGCCAAGGACACCTACACCAGAACTAGCCTGACCTCTAAGACACCCATCCACACCCAACACAAGGAATCAGTCCCTTCTCTGCTACACAGTCCCTCAGGCCCTGCATTCCCTTCCAGTGCTATTAAGGGGTGATGGAGAAGAAGGCCAGCCCTCTAGCTTTGTCTGTGTGGTTCCAGCCACCAGGCACGGGGGCTTCACGTTTTTACCAATATACTATCACGTTAGTTCATATTGTGGGTTTTAAAATTATCAAAAATTGAACCAATATATTGCATGTATTAGGGGGGATGAGGGGTTTAAGGTTGGGCTAGATAGGGTGGTTTATAAGGATTGAGGTATAAAAAGGGATGGGGAGGAGGTTTTAAGTATTCGGAGGGGGTTTCAACAAAAAGAGTTTGGGTCAATATATCTGGAAATTAATGGTATTCTTTAATATCCCATGATCGCACATGCTATGTGAGATGTTCACTAAGTGATATCCCCGTGCCACCAGGTTTATCAAGCAAAACTAAGCCAACATCCCTGATCCTCTCACCGTCCGAAGACCAACCATTGCACTCAAGCAACTCATTTAACTGTCACAGCTTAAATAGGGAAAAATGAATCTCAAGCAACATACAACGAATTCCCAAATGCAGCAGCAAACACACTTACAGCAGGGGGAAAAATCAACAGTCTGTCCAAGGAAATTGAGCCATGGGAAGACTCACATAGACCACACTGGAAACGAATTTACAAACTCCTAGCCTGGGCGTGAGTAACAATAAACGCAGAACCCACAATTCGACCCAGGGGGAAAGGATTTAGCCACATCATTCACAAATCCGTGGAGGAAAACGACGTGGGTAAAAACCAGGAAATTCCTGTGCATGGAAAGAAATAACGGACTGGAAATGGTGGAAAATTAACAGAGCACAGAAAGGACGTGAAATTGGGTGTGCATGAGTGTTCAACAAACTCATGGAGCCAAGAAAATGTCTGCGTGAGACCAAAAATGCCCAGAGCGTGTGCGTGAGGATGAGCAGTAATGGGGAGGACGCGAATTGCAAGTCCTGAGCGTCTTTTCCACTCGTGGGGAGGAAGAAGAGTCTACGTGAAGGATGAGGATAAATTGAATGAAGGGCATAGGCTAGGACTGATAGTCCTGCCACCCCACACCCCAAAACAATTAACTGCCATCACTTCCCTCAGCTACCAACAGAAATTATTAACTGAAGGTGGTTGGAATAAAACAAAAGAAGATGACACATGGGTTTTTCCCCTTTTTGGCCCAAGGTTTGAAAAATCCCCCCTCACATCCTTATCCTTGGGAAAATCATGCCCCCTTCGATTTTAGTTGCCAGAACCGTAGCTGGTTGTGTTCATTTTATTAATTATAGATGCATATTTACATGATGACCATCATAATATATGCCGCATGCCCCCGATATACCATCGGTGACCATTTAAATCCAAGGCATAGCATTGCCGATCAATGGTGGGGCCTTGGCATTTATCTCCACACCACGATCACTTACAATATATACATCATATACATCTAATGTAACCGGGTCAAAACTGGGACATTACATTCCCCTCCCTCTTCAATAGCACTGTCCTCAATGCTTTACAAAATTGAACAAAAATGCTACACTGGCATCACCTCAGTGTTCCGCAGAATTGAATAAAAATGGATGTGCCAATCGCATGGCATCCTCCAGCTCCCATGTAGCCTCTTCAGGCCCGAAGTGCTCCCATTGCACCTTTACCTGCCCTATGGCTCGGTTTCGGAGCATTGTGACCTTCCTGTCGAGGATGCGCATGGGCTCGATTCGGAACTCTCCCTCAGGTTCCACCTGAATCACATCCCAATTTATCACATGGTTAGGATCATGTACATATCTCTTAAGCAAAGAAACATGAAAAACATTATGAGCTCTAGTGCTAGCAGGCAATGCAAGTCTATATGCAACTGGCCCTATCCTTTCAAGGACTTCAAACGGCCCACAGTATCTTGGTGACAACTTGGCACAACTTCCAAGCTTCAAGGAACTCTTCCTTGCCCTCACTCTGAGGTAAACATGATCCCCAACACTAAACTCCCTGTTCACCCTATGCTTATCCGCATAGCTTTTCTGTCTGTCCTGTGCTGCTTTCAGCTTCTTCCTTATCTTTACAACCTATTGCTCCATTTCCTTGAGCAATTCAGGTCCAAGCACAATCTGGTTCACTGGATTATCCCAAGTCACAGGTGTCCTACACCTTCTTCCATACAAAGCTTCATACGGACTCATCCCCAAGGATTCCTGTTGTCCATTGTTATAAGCAAACTCTACCAAGTGTAAGTAATCTTCCCACTTGGTTGGTTTGTCCATTACGTACATGCGGAGCATGTCTTCAACCACCTGATTAACTCTCTCTATCTTCCCATCTATCTAAGGATGGTATGCAGTGCTGAAGTTTAGCTTTGTACCCAAATCTGCAAACAACCCCTTCCAAAAGTTGGAAGTGAACTTGACATCTCTGTTAGATACTATTGCCTTAGGCAATCCATGCAATTTCAATATCTCCTTCATGAAGATCTTTGCAATGTTGCCACCCTCATATGTAGACTTAACTGGTATAAAATGTGCTGCTTTTGTCAACTTGTCTACCACAACCATGATGGAATCATGTTGTCTCCAAGTCATCGGCAATCCTGTAATGAAATCCATGGAAATAATTTCCCATTTCCATTTTGGAATTGGAAAAGGCTGCAACAAACCTGCTGGATGTTGATGCTCAACCTTCACCTGTTGACATTTCATACACCTTGAAATGTATTCAGCCATATCCCTTTTCATTCCTGGCCAAAAGTATTGCTTTCTAGCTGTAGCAATTGTCTTTTGATATCCTGGGTGTCCAGAATAAGGAGCTTGATGGATTTCATCCATAACAACTCTCCTTAAATCCGCTACCTTCGGAATATAAATTCTATTTTTATAAGTGAGAATTCCATCTCCTTCCAATTTATATCCCTCATACCTCTTCTCAAGACTTTGCTGTTGCAATTTGTCTTTTACTTGCTCATACAATTCATCTCCAACAACATGATTAACAATCTCTTGCCTCAAATCTGATTGGAAAATACTAAGAGATGCCACATGCATTTCTTGCATCTTCCTGCTGAGTGCATCAGCTACCTTATTTTCCTTTCCTTTTATGTGCTTGATTTCAAAATCAAACTCACATAAAAATTCCAGCCATCTTGTTTGCCTAGCATTCAGAGTAGGCTGATCAAATAGATACTTCAAACCACAATGGTCTGTTCTGAGCTCAAATCTCCTACCCATCAAGTAATGTCTCCACATCTTGAGAGAATGTACTATGGCTGCAAGCTCTAAATCATGAGTGGCATAGTTCTTCTCATGTTCCTTCAACTTTCTCGACTCATAACATATCACGTGGTTGTCTTGCATAAGGACTCCTCCAAGCCCTTGTTCGCATGCATCGGTACATACCACAAAATCTTTCTCTGGATCTGCAACCTTCAATACTGGTGCACTGGTGAGAAGATTATTCAACTGCTAGAAGCTTTCTTCACACCTCAATGTCCATTCGAACTTCATCCCCTTCTTTTGCAAAGAAGTGATGGCGTCTGCAACTTTGGAGAATCCTTCAATGAATCTCCGATAGTATCCTGCAAGTCCCACGAAAGATCTTACATCTGTCACATTTCTTGGGGTAGGCCAATTCATAATGGCTTCAATCTTTTCAGGGTCCACAGATATACCCTCTTCTGAGATAATGTGACCCAAATACTGAATTCTATCTCTATAAAAGTCACACTTGCTCAGCTTTGAATACAGTTGATGCTCCCTGAGCAATTTCAATGTCAATCTCAAATGCTCTTCATGCTCTTCCTTATTCTTAGAATAAACAAGAATGTCATCAAGGAAAACAAGAACAAACTTGTCCAAATACCTGTTGAAGACACTATTCATAAGGCACATAAATGTAGCTGGTGCATTGGTGAGACCAAATGGTACCACTACAAACTCATAATGCCCATACCTTGTCCTGAAGGCTGTCTTATGAATGTCTTCATCCTTGATTCTCACTTGATGGTAACCAGACCTCAAGTCAATCTTGGAAAATACCTTTTCTCCTCTCATTTGATCAAAGAGGTCATCAATCCTAGGCAAAGGATATTTGTTCTTCACAGTAACCTTGTTCAACTACCTGTAGTCAATACATAGCCTGAGTGTACCATCTTTCTTCTTTACAAACAGAACCGGTGCTCCCCAAGGAGACACACTCGGGAGAATATACTTCTTATCCAACAACTCTTGCAGTTGCATCTTTAATTCTAACATCTCCGGTGTACTCATCCTGTAGGGTGCCTTGGACACTGGTGCCACTCCTAGCACAAGTTCGATTGTGAAATCAATGTCCCGCTTTGGAGGGAGCCCTGGAATCTCATCAGGAAACACATCCCTGAATTCCTGTAACACTTGATAGTCCTCCAACCTTGGAGTTTCATCTCTCATTTCCTCCAAAATCTGAGCTGCATACAACTGGCAACCCTTCCTACAGAACTTCTTTAACTGCATTGCTGAAACTTGCCATACTGAGATCACCTTGGGAATACCTTTCACAACTACTAGGTTCCCTTCCTCATTCATGCATTCGAAATTCTTATTGTAGCAATCAAGCTTTACCCTGTGAGCTTCTAACCAATCCATTCCAATGAGGACATCATAGGAACCAAGCGGTAGAACATTCAGATCTACACACGTGACTAATCCATTCATAACCAATGGACATTTCTCTACCACTTCACTGAGCTTTCTCTTAGTTCCAGTGGCTAGCTGGACTAACCAAGACTTCCTATGCTTTAATTTCTTAAAGGCACAAATATCCACTACTCTAGGAGTAATGTAACTGTGGGTAGAACCAGGGTCAATCAAAATAGAAATAGATTGCTCAGCAATCTTACCTGCTACTTCAACCACAACTGACTGGTGATCTGCCTGGCGGTCCTCCAGTGCTGCATAGATCCTAGGAACTTCCCTTGCTACTTGACCCACTGTTTCTGCTTCTTGAACATTATAAGTTGGCCTTGCACTCTCATTCTCGAGTGGACAATTTATGCGCATGTGGGGTCCTCCACATTTCCAACATCAAAGCAGCCCTTTTTTCTATTGTGAATCTTTAGGCTTTTACCCTGTCACTCCAACCGGTTTACTTGCAGCTTGAGATGGCTGCTTCTATTGATTCCTGAAGTTAGAAGGTTTGAAACCTTTCTTTCTTTGGTCTTCTTTTCCTTCCATGTCTTATGGTAATCCGGTTTACCCTTGCTTTGCTCATAGCAATACTTAGCCTTTCTTATTGCTTCTTCCAGAGTTCTAGGTTCATAAAACTCAATTCGATCTTTGTAAGACTCAGGTAATCCACTTAGAAAACGTTGGAACTTTACTTTTTCATCTCGGATGTACCGGACATACCTCAACAGCTCCAAAAACTTATTTGCATACTCTTACATGGTCTGCTATCCCAATCTCAGCTCATGGAACTCCTTGATCTTGTCATCATAATACCTGTCAGATAGGTATTTACGCTTAAAATACTTCTTGAACTACTTCCACTTAAGTCTCCTTTCACTGATCCTCCTCACCTGCTTGAAATGTTCCCACCAAATGGATGCTCTTCCATTCATATTGAATATGGCAACTCTGGCCTTCATGTTTCCTGAATAATCCTACACTTGAAAGTACTTCTTAATCCCAAGAAGCCAAGCTTCAGCCTCTTGTCCAGTATTTATATCACCATAAAATGTAGGAGGTTTTGCCTTTTTAAATTCATCACGAGAGCGATCCCTATGGTGTCTCTTTCTTTTTATTTTATGAAAAGAAGAACTGGAATCCCCACTGGATTCTTCAGAATCAGATGACCCACTAGAAGTCCTTCTCCTTCTCCTAGTACTGCTCTTACTTCCTTCTGGTCTTGCTGTACCTCGTCCAGAGTCTATCTTCTTATGCAAGTCTGTCAAACTCTGCAACATTGCAGCATTCAACTGATGCTGCTCTTCTTGGGATTTAATCAAGCTTCTCATGGTAGCTGCAACATCTGACGGGGTCTCTTGGAATCTCCTTCCATTTGACTCAATGTCATCATTTCTGTTGCGAGCATTTTCTCCCATGGCATCTCGGGCATGCTCATCAGAATCCCGAGCATCATATCCGCCATGGGTTCTCATAACTAAACCACCCCTTACTTATCAAACCACACTACCTGGAATACATCTTTGGAGAGTACTATGATTCTGCAAATGTGTTAATAACACAAATGTTAGATGCATAACATTGATATAAAACATCATTACTTACCTTTTTCCTGGAAAAATCATAAAATTATAAATGCCCAAACACACAAAAATGTTCTTCATCCAAGAACGTCTATCTGAGGGGGACGAACGGGGTCAAGGGGGCTTGCCCCATTAGATCGCATTAGATCGCTACCAAATTCTCTTTTTCGGCCCTGAAAATTCTCTGTAAAAAAGCTCAAAATTTCACTGAGGAACAGTCAAAATCGGCTGGAAAAATTCCACCGAAAATGCAAATTTTCCCTGTGCAGAATCGGTTGTCAGCTGTCTTTCTGATCGACTGTCGGAAGCCTTTGTGCTTCGGGTGGTTTGGTCATTTAGTCAGCCACAACGGAGGCTCTCGGAAGCTCCAATCCTTCCGCAACAGTGGCTCTCGGCGTCGACTGTCATTCTACATCAGAAGTCGGATGACTTTTTTCTCCCGCTGATTCGGCTCCCGGAACCATTCTCCCTTTCGTAGAATCGGCTCCTCTTCCATTCTTTCTTCCGTCGAATTGGCTCCTAGAACACTCTTCCTTCCGCCAAATCGGCTCCCGGAACACTTTCTCTTCCGATTTGGCACTTACGTCAGACGTCGACGGACTTTCACATCGGAAGCCAAATGGCTTTGACTTCCGCAACGGCGGCTCGCCAAAGTCCGAATCCTTCTGATTTGGCACTTACGTCGGACATTGGCGGACTTTCACATCGGATGTCGGCTGTTTTTTGGATCGGAAGTCTTAATGATTTCGCTTCCACAATGGCGGCTGACGGGCCACTTTCCCCTCCAATTGCCCCAACACTTAGACAAATTTTAAACCTTTCTGTGGCATCGACGGTCGGATAACTCTCACTTCGGATGTAGAATTGCTTCGCCGTCTGCAAGAACAGATAGGAGACTTCACCAATCCTTCCGCAACAGTGGAATTTCACTTCTCCAATCCTTCTGCAACGGTGGAATTCCACTTCCTCCAGTGGTCCGACCGCTCAACACTTAGACGGTTTTTTCTGAATCCGTTGGCTCACTGCTGTTCTGCTGGACATAGAGGGTAATTCTGCCCTCTATCAGCAGCTCTTTCTTGGCCCATAGAGGCCCATTGCTGCAACCCAAGCTCTGATACCATGTTGTCACGTCCCCAAGCCTCCGACCGGGAAGGAGACGTGATCCATGGCTTAAACCACCTAGGCTAACCGCCCATGAACATATACAGACATAAAATTTGCTAACAGAATGCTGTCGGGAATGCATTATGGTAAAAAATGCACAAATGCCATTGCATAACACACACAGATGCATTCATTTAACATACACAGTGGAAACATCATACATTGAATCCAGCATTCATTCATCATGTTTATTTCATTTTCATTAATAGTAAATATAGAATTGCAGAGGTAAAATACACAAGATCACTTATCTTATGAAGAATTCAATCCGCAACCAGCTACGTCGCTGCAATGTTCCACCCAACCATAGGCCAACATGCTCCTTAATCTCTCAGCAAGGCTGCCACCCCCGAGCTGGGCATGATTCTCCAAGGAATAAGGGAACAAGCAGGCTTACACCTAGCCAGGGATGCACAAAACACAGCCAAGCCAACACAGTTGGGTTTATCAGGCCATTAAGGAGCTGGAGATGGCAAATTGCTAAGCTAGTGAGCTCATTACAGAGCCAAGGACACCTACACCAGAACTAGCCTGACCTCTAAGACACCCATCCACACCCAACACAAGGAGTCAGTCCCTTCTCTGCTACACAGTCCCTTAGGCCCTGCATTCCCTTCCAGTGCTATTCAGGGGTGATGGAGAAGAAGGCCAGCACTCTAGCTCTATCTGTGTGGTTCTAGCCACCAGGTTTATCAAGCAAAACTAAGCCAACATCCCTACTCCTCTCACCGTCCGAAGACCAACCATTGCACTCAGGAAACTCATTTAACTATCACAGCTTAAACAAGGAAAAATGAATCTCAAGCAACATACAACGAATTCCCAAATGCAGCAGCAAACACACTTACAGCAGGGGGGAAAATCAACAGTCTGTCCAAGGCAATTGAGCCATGGGAAGACTCACACAAACCACACTGGAAACGAATTTACAAACTCCCAGCCTCGGCGTGAGTAACAATAAACGCAAAACCCACAATTCAACCTAGGGGGAAAGGATTTAGGCACATCATTCACAAATCCGTGGAGGAAAACGACATGGGTAAAAACCAGGAAATTCCTATGCGTGGAAAGAAATAACGGACTGGAAATGGTGGAAAATGAACAGAGCAAATAAAGGACATGAAATTGGGCGTGCATGAGTGTTTAGTAAACTCGTGGAGCCAAGAAAATGTCTGCGTAAGACCAAAAATGCCCGGAGCCTGTGCGTGAGGATGAACAACAATGGGGAGGACGCGAATTGCATGTCCTGAGCATTTTTGCCACTCGTGGGGAGGAAGAAGAGTCTACGTGAAGGATGAGGATGAATTGAATGAACGGCATAGGCTAGAACTGATAGTCCTGCCACCCCACACCCCAAAACAATTAACTGCCATCACTTCCCTCAGCTACCAACAGAAATTATTAACTGAAGGTGGTTGGAATAAAACAAAAGAAGATGACACATGGGTTTTTCCCCTTTTTGGCCCAAGGTTTGAAAAATCCCCCCCCCACATCCTTATCCTTGGGAAAATCATGCCCCCTTCAATTTTAGTTGCCGCAACCGTAGCTGGTTGTGTTCACTTTATTAATTATAGATGCATATTTACATGATGACCATCATAATATATGCTGCATGCCCCCGATATACCATCGGTGACCATTTAAATCCAAGGCATAGCATTTTCGATCAATGGTGGGGCCTTGGAATTTAGCTCCACACCATGATCACTTACAATATATACATCATATCCATCTAATGTAACCAGGTCAAAACCGGGACATTACAGAGAATCTAGCCAAGTGTCCATGAAACTCCCATTTGTCTCTTCCTCTCCCATGTAAGTTACAATTCATCCCAAATTATACCTATGAAGTATCTGGACAATTATATTAACCTCATAATCCATCCCAAAACATTAGGCTTCCCATAGATTCAAAATTACAAGAGGATGATGCCATTTAACATAGGAATTCTAGCTTGAGTGGGCCCCATAGTCTCCATTTGTCTCCATTCTCCATAGCCATTTAATTTTTCTCTTGTATTTATTTAATAAGATAAATTATTACATATTTATCCTATTATAAATTTTAAACATCATTTATTATTCCCCTTATTCCAAATCTCAAAGCTTCCACCCCTAACCTAGGAAAATAGTGATTTTCCTCCTTGGCAATTAGTTGACTTTTAGCATCCCTTTGACAAACTTCATGAATATGGAAAATGTGATTTGTCCATTGTGACCCAAGTCAAAATTTGTGACATTACAAATCCTCCCCTCCCAATATTGCTTGTCCTCAATCAATTTCAAACATGGTTGTTGAAGAGCCTGCTTTCTGTATGATTCTTTGAAGTTGCCACTCAGCTACCCACTTTGAGTCTTTGATATTCGATGAATATTTTAGAGAGAAACCACCATATTTGCTGCTACACTACTATGATTGACATCACCTTATTAATTGGGGAATCCATCTCCCACACCACTTGTTTCCCAAATAATTTGAAATCAATGGGACTAAAAACTATGACAGGGTCCCATTGCTTGCATTGCACTCCAACAATTAAGAGTGCTCTCCAACTCATACCATTTGGAAAGAGAATTACTTGATCCCATTTTCCTGTATTCATTGTTCTGAACATCATGAGTGCATAATACATATAATCAAAGTATATAACAACATAATAAGAATGTACATCAAGGAGGTGCCTCACCAATAAAGCATCAAAGTGATTATACCTCCCAGTGAGTAGACTACCATTTTTCATGTACATACATGCTTCAAGTGACCAATCAAATATGCTCCAATGACATTGGTGAGTATCCCATGTCCTATAATGATACTCCAAAAGGAATTGATACGCATCAAAATATTCATCCAAGAAGTGAATGAAGAATCTCCACTCAAATTTGAACCAAATAGTGAGCAACAGAAATAAAGAGACTTCAAATGAATCAAATAAGTGTCATTAATATACCCATTATTATGCATATCATCATCTGATAACAGAGGATGTTGTTTCCAATAATAATGTTCCTCAATCATATCCCTCTGCACCCAAGTGTCGGATGAAGTTCCTCCAACATCAAATGAACCAAGTGTTGGGAAAGAAAAACCATGAGTCTTCAAGTGACTCAAATGCATATCATTGGTGCATCCATGTAGATGTGCATCATCATAAACTAAGAAATGATTCTTCTACAAATGTAAATAATATGGCTCCCTAATAATTCCATCATTAAAACTAGAAATAGAATGTCCATTCTCTTCATGTGGCACCATCAAAAATAAATCTTTCACCCTGTTGAGGTCTGGAAAATCGTAGGCAACAACAGCAAGGGATTCTCCCCAGTCAACGTTCCCAACTAGCCCATGACTGTTTGGTGTAGGGAATCCATCCAGTTTGCAGTCCAGCTACCGTAGGTCAAGTAACAAAAATAAGAGCTTTTATGAGTTGCGGCCCGGTCCGCCGTATATATTTTTTTATTTTTGACTTTAAGTATGATATGCAAGTGCCTATTTAACATGTATATTGATAGAAAATGCAAGGAGTATTCACAATGTGATGCGCAGGTTCTTACCTCTCGTCTTAAACTCTCATGCATCTAAATCACACACACAACAAGAAATTAAATCTAACTATCTACATATCCCCAGGGAGCAAGATTGTCACTTATTAATGAGTAATGTATCTTGTGCATGCATTATAAAGAGAAATTTCAGATTGCTAATATTTCTTCTAAAACAAATGAACAATTAAATATATTTAAACAACCAGATAGCCAACTGCTTATGAACAACATTCATTACTCATGGTGGTAATTTTCATAAAATGAACCAGAAATCATTCAAACAAGAACATAGGTCCTAGGAGTTAGAACGATCTCACAGTTAATGAACATAAAGCTGAAAATGAAATAGTTCCTCTTTAACAAATCCATAACATAACATTTGAACATCCCACTAGGCTTTCTCCAACAGGAAAACTATAATTCTCTATTGCAAAAGGAAATAGTTCTTCCTACAATATATCTTCACTAATCTAACTGGGAAAAAGTACCTCTCTCACCTAAATCGTCTATATTTATACAAAAGAACAAGATTGTTGGGTTGCCCACAAATGACTCTTGAGCTTCCCCTGCTCTTCGCCTCCCAAAAATATTACAAAAGTGAACAAATATTCATGAGGAGGGCCTCGCTTGATTATTCAAAAATTTCTTCCATGTTGAAGCCTCTGAAGCAATACTTTCAAATTCAGAAGGTTCCAAGAATCGAATATCTATTTCAAATTTTGCAGCCTGGTTTTTTATGACTTCTATTCTAGCTGCGATTAGGCGAAGTTGGTCTTCTAATAGCTGCATACTAACCGTGGAATGATCTACCTCACTCCTTAGGGTCTGTTCATCTAAAGTTGTAATGTGCTGTATCCTTTTTTCATCTTCATGATACCTTCTTTGAAAAGTTTCCCAAAATAGGCTGTGGTTTGGAAAAGCATCCATTCTTTGCTCAGCCTCTAACTAGCATTGATTATAAGTGATCAGAAGTCTCCTGAATAATTATACACATGCCCCTCTTGTCTTTTTAATAGCCTTCTTGAACTCTTCGGCTATGTTGATGGAAAACTTCAACAAATCATAGTCCTGCCTGAGGGCTTGTTGATCTTTTGAGGTTAACTCTGTAGGAGTTTCTTCGTTAGCTTCTAACCTTCCCATCCTTCCTGTCGAGACTTCCAGGATGTCCTAATATCTGTCAACAAAATATGAAGAGGTCTCCAAAATCTCCTCCAACCAGCTGTCTACCTGAAAAACCTTGCACCTTTCTTCCTCTATGGCCACTTGCAGCTGGTGCATCTTGGCTCTCTGTGCCAGAACGTGCTCCTTGAAAGGTTGAAGACTAACCTACTATTCCTTGGCCTCTTCTAAAGTGGCTATCAACATAGTAATATGCTCTTTAACTTCTGCCTTCTGCGCTTGAGATTGCCTCTCACCTTCCTCCAAGGTAGCCTTCTGCAGCTCCAAATCCCCTATTCTACCTAGCAGTTGCTCTTTTTCTGCCCTCAACTCTTGATATTCCGACTGCACTTTCTCCAGACACTCTTGGGCAGTCTCCATATATCTCTTCTCTATCTGGAGGACCTGAAGTTCAGCTTTTGAATACTTGATTTCCTTTTGTATGTCTTCAAAGTTTCTCTTTAACCTATTATTTTCTTCTCTTTCCTTTCTTAGGGTATCTTTGAGTTGAGAAGAAGAATTCTTTGACTGCTCAAGATCTGTCATTATTTTATCTACATTGTCCTCGGAAGCATGGATCAATGTAGCCCTCGCTCTGATAGTGAACCTGGGGTATCTTTCTGTCACGTATACAATAGTTGTATCATTTATCATTTTACCAGACAGCCCCCCGGTTTCAACCTTTCTCTCGGTCCTCTTCGCTATCATTTTCTTTTCTTTATCATAAAATATAGTATTAAAATTCGGTACCTCCTCCGTTTTCTTCTGTTCAAAGGGGATTAGCCTAAGGGTGGGGACCATAGCCTATCCAGGTGTGCTAGCAGTAGGTGCTTCAGGATCTTGAATTTCAAGGTTTTCCAAGTCCTGAGCCTGTCTGCCACATCAGAAGCTAATTGCTCTGTCACTGCCTGTGTCAGCTTTATCTTCTCTGCTTCCTACTTCTTCAGCTCCTCATCTATCTTTCTTTTTCTTTCTTCTTCTTCACTTTTGGCAGCTTCTTCTGCCTTTTTGGATGCCTCTTGTGCAACTCTTCTCTTTTCCACCTCCTCTCCTTTTAGCCAGCCTTCAGCCTATTGGGATAGCCTCCTAGCCTATTCATTTCTTTTCCTGGTTTCCTCGTCCTAGGCCTTTGCATGCTCATCCTGTCCCTTTCCACCTTTGGTGGTGATTTTCTTTTTAAACCTTCTTCTTAAAGTCATCATGTTCTGTGCACTATGGAAAATGGACTCCTCTCTGTCCCAGTGGATAGTGTATTCAAATGTGCATTCACCTCTTTGCAATGCTCTGCAACCTTATTCCAGGAGTCATTCCTGTGGAAACGCATTTCCCCAAAATGGAATTTCTCCAACTCCTCCATGAATTCATCGGCCTTATTTACCCTCGTAAACTTGTAACTTCCCAATTTGAATGGCAAAGGAGGGTATGTTGCTTTCTTATGTTCAAGTAGAAAACTCCCTATGCCATCTAAAAAGACTTTTCTAACTGCCTCTTTGTGGACTACATTGTCTGTGGCATCCTTAGCTAGTAGTGAGGGTGCTCTAGAGCATCCAAACATTCTGAAATATAGTCCATCCTCAGTCAAGTAATAATCTCATACTATTCAATCACCTGCAATGCCTCCTCCGACATGCAGTTGCATTCTTTCAAGAAAATTAAGGTATATAGTGGCATAATGAAGTGCTCACACACTTCCCTATAGTGGCTATGATATTTGTGAGCCCATATTGGCTTGTACGGTGAGTAGACTAGTGTTCTTTCTCGATCCCAGATGCACCTTAGATTGGGGAATGGTTCGTTGCATAGTATGCAATCAATTAGTATAAAGCTCATGAAGAACTCTGATCTCTTTTGGGACAACCCTCCTAATGCTGATGATATGCAAGCTGAGAGGCTATTAGACACAATGTTGGCCCAGTTGAAAATGGTCCCCTGTGTTGCAACATAGAAAATTATCGGCACCCACTCTAATTTGAAGATTTTACCGTGGGCCCTCCTGAAAATCCTATTCGGCATCAAGGTGATGAACCTGTAAGGGGTTCTTAGACTTGCAATTTCATACTCTCCAGTCAGCTTGGTTCTAAATTTTTTTCCAAGCATGAGCATCCTCTTCAGTGTCTCGACTAGGTCCATCTTGATTCTTTTCAGCTAGTCCTCAGTCATATATATTTATGCTTCTGGTAAGTGGTAAGCCAGGGACACATATCCAGGGCTATAAGTAGCATAACCCTATTTACCAACATTTTCTAACATCATGGTGGTCACATATGCCTTGGCAAAAATCCACCCAATCACCTCTAAGCATGGAAAGAGTTTAGCTCGAGTAGCAATTTTCATTAATGAAGACCTCTCTATGTTGGCATAGATGTTTTCTTCCTCAAAACCTATGTCAAGCACCTATCGGTGTGTAATCAATCTGTAAATCTCCCCCCATTGATATTCGAGTTCTACACCAATCATGCATTTGGTGTTCTCCTAAGTGTATTCAACTCTAGTGATGACCTTGACTTCAGGTTCCTCTTCAACTATGGGAGCCTTCTTCTTCTGATGCTTAGACATTTTGAATTCTGAGGAATTTCCCTGTCATGTACAGGAAATTGTTTTAGGTTCTGTTAGGTCATTTCGAGAGAAAATTTCAAATAAAGACAACAGTGCAAGCGTTTTTACCTCATATGTACTAATCATGAATGCAGCTATGAAAAACACACAAACAATTTTCAAAACCAAATGTTCCTGCCCAAAGACCAGAACCAGCTCACAACTAACATGTGCAGATCATCTTAGACAAACATGGGTTTTCTAAACGAGGAAAAATCCTCTTCTTTATACCGAACAGAAAATAGTTTCAAAAACCCCTCTCAGTGCTATGGATTACAATGTTACGTTATGCCTAAACCTAAGTGAGGACGCCGTAAGTGGTAGCACACTAGGAGACTGTAAATGCTCACCTCATGGTCTGACTGGGAAAAACCACTCTAACCCAGACCAGTTCAGGGTTCAGATTCGATAGTGAATAGGGTCACCGTAAGCAGGGAACTAAAAACAACATTGAGGTCTCGGTTCATAAAATGAGGGCGACCAAACTAGTGGAAACAAACTCGAAATTTCCTAGGAAAGCCATGAAATCCCTCCCCAGATGGCCAAACGCAAAATGGGGAAAATTGGTGCGGACAACGTAACAGCTGTCTACACTAGTTTCCCCAACAATCGAGTGCAGGCTGTAAGACCATGAAGGTTGTGAGAGAGAACGCTGAGTAAGAACCACAACACCCCCAACTGCCAGCCATACTAATTAACTCAAATATATACAGGCCGGGATGGGAAAACCTAAGGAAATAAACTATGGGGACAAAAATTAGCTCAAACAATCAAACAAAATGGAAAAGGGGCGGAAGGGCCTACCTAGCACTGTGCTGCATGACTGGTGGAGGAAAACCATTGAACTTCCATGGCGGAGAAAGCTAGGAACGAGGGTACTGACAAAGAGAATCTTGATCTACTTGAGCGAAAACGACATCGTAGAGAAAATTCCAAAAATAACGATAAAATAATAAACCATCCAACTCCATTATATATACGTCCCGGTCAACTATAATCGATGGAAAAAAAAATCATCCGGCGAAAAAAGGCTAAGGGGTCGGTGACCAAGTCAACATTGCCTCCGCAATGGCGGATGATAAAACGATAGAGAGTTCACAAAGGAATTGGGAAAGAAACAAAGAAACACTCACTTCGGAGCAATAGAAGGTTGGAGAGCCGCAACGGCGAAACCATAAAAGAAACCAAGTTACGCAAACCAGCAAAAATCAGAGCAAAAACAAACATGACTTTGCCCAAAAATAATGGTCATGCTGAAAATAAAATCAAACTATTCCGGAAAGCTAATGCCTTCCAAAGCCGCAACGATGAATGCTGAAATCCAAAGGATCTACGAAACAAAAATGGCGGGATATAAAAAGGTTAATGCAATCATCGAGGAACTCTGCAATGCATCATCCGCAACTGTGAAAACCGTAGAGACAATATGTTTCGGCGGTATTCCAACAAGCCACCGATTACACAAATAACTAAAAGCATCCGAGGAAATAAATCTTGGATCAGACCCGACTGCTTGTTACTTCTCTGCAATGGCGGGCATGCAGAGGACTAGACTCCTGACTCAAAAGTCCAAAATGCTTCCGATGGCAAGGAAAAACTAAATCAAATAGTGAAACAGCTGGCATAAAAGTAATATTTGTGCAAAACATCAAGCAAACCAAAAATCTGAGCCAAAATGAATTAAAGGAGGGTCCCAAAAAATTTTGAATTTTGGGAAAATGTTGCAGCTACAACAATTGGCGACTACCTGGTGAACCCTAGAATCTCTGAATTAACTTCTTCCCAGTAGAAAATTGTTTAAGCATTTATCTCATAAGTTGAATTCTTCTAGATGCTTGTATTCCTAAGATGAAAAAGACACATGCATTTAAAGCATTGATGGTAGTCTATTATTTCGGAAAGGAACACCCAAAATACTTGAAAGTCTGGATAACTCTTTTGAGGCTTAGTAGGTGAGTTTTATTTTACCTCTGTCTTTGGGTAGTTTCTAGCTTGGAAACCACAGGATTGTAACATATGGGAAATAGAACTATTCATTTGTTCCTCGTTCCCATGCCAATTGCACTTCGTGCCTTTTGAACTTTTGTTATTTTGAGTCCTCCATCTGCCTTTTTTTCTGAATTTTATTCAGGCTCTTCTTTCCATATTTCCCTTTTGTGTGAGAGAAGAATTTACTTTTCAGCTCATGGACGAAGAATAACTTTTGGAATATTGATATTCATGTTTCTGATACTTTTCTTTGATATGTATTGCTTCTTTAAGGAGTTTTGACTCTTAACAGCCTTTAGGATTTTGAAATTATGGCATGGGATCATTTATATATAATAAACTATTTACCTTTCTAACTTTCCATGGGTCTTTTTCCATCACTCCCTAAGACATATTAGATGTGAAATGGACAGAGCCTCAAAATAGTATTCTAGACCTCTAAATTCTGAGTTGTTTTCAGGGGTTAAGCAGGGCTTCAATGAGTGCATGGCCATTTAGGAAAACTTCCTACTAGAAGATATTCTATCATTTCCAAAATAAAACGCACTGAATTTTCCCAAATAATTTAGTTAATCAAGAACCCTGATGTTTTCCATGCAACCAAAAGTTTGCCTCTTTTATTCAAAAACAAAAATAACCAAAAACAAAGCGGTAAATCAAAGCAAAACGGCATCAAATTATTTATGTACAAAATCATTAAATCAAAAGAAAATAAAATTGTGCCCACCCCTGAAAATCCTTCAATCTAGTGATTCAAGGGGATAGGCTGGATCGCAGACATGAGATACCTAACCATAGTCTAATTGTACTATTTTTGAAACTGAAACCATGTCTACTGATTTACAATCAATCGCATAAGCCTGAGAAAGTTGAAGGAGATCAGGTTGAATGTCAATCATATTGCTAGATTTTTTTGAGGCATGATATCTTAGTTCAAGCTCCATTAGATAATTTCCCAAAACAGAATTAGCAGATTCATTTCCTTCGCCCAACTTAGTGATAGTGTGTTTCATGTAAGGTTCTCTTAAATTTTTTATCTGATTTGGGGCACCCTTATGAGGTAACCATAAATGAGACCAGTCTAAAGAAAAATACCCCTTTAACCTTGCAGACCAGTCTCAGTTCAAAATAATCCCATATCCATCTAGTATGCCAACCACCATAATATCACTAAATTGACATATCTTGTTATTTGCAGATAAACGAATGAGAACATTCCTCATTTCCCCCACTACTTTGACACTAGTTCTATCTAGTTGAATAACTTCCCAGGCAGTAGGTTTTGGCTTCCCATTAAATTTCTTGCAAAGAACAAGTGGCATAACATTTATCGATGATCCAGAATCTACCAAACAATTATGCACCTTATGATTTAGCATTTCTAGACTCAAAAGGAAAGGTGGGGTTTTAGCTTTCTCTTCCCCAATTAATTCGACGTCTTCCTCCACAGGTTGGTTTTCAAAGGGTGTCTCTTTCTCCGGCCCTTCAGGTTTTTTAGTATTTTCTTTGTTAACCTCTACCTGTTCCTCCACCGGCTTGTTGATTGGCTTTGTATCTTGGCTGATACACGCAATTTCAAGTACTTCGTCTTCAACATTGTTGTTTGACCGTTTCTTGACATTCTCTTGCAACTTCTTAATTTTTGAGACTATTGCGTTGTCTTTAGTTACCAAATTAGGGTCTTTTGTTGTCGTTGGTACATTTTTAGGTTTAAGAATACTTTTTTCTGTATCAAAAAGCGAGACACAGTCTCATAAAAACATGGGATCATTTTCTTGTTTCTCTATGGTCTTATTACCCTTTTCATCTTCATGACCGTCCTCGGTCAATTTAGAGTCCAAGAGTTGATTCATTACCAATGTCATCAAATTTAACCATTAAGGACAATTGTTTTCAGAATGACACTACTAGTGAAAAGTGCAGAAATTATCCTTTCCCACCTCTATCAAATTCATTGATGCTGAATCGTGTGGAGGGTTCTTACATTGATTATTTTCCTCCCTTTTTTTTTAGTAAGGCTTATAAGATTTCTGAGCTTCTTTTTCCTTCTCCAAATCTATTATTCTATTTGAAAGCGTTTGCATCATTTTTAACATTGCCTCAAAATCACGTGGCTGCTCATCTTTAGGTTTAGACACCAATAAGGTTCTTTTCCCGGACAATTTTTCTTCAGACTGCTGAGGGTAATATTCTATACTTTCCTTTTCATCCTCTACTCTTTCTGCTTCTTCATAAGTCTCAGCTAGCGTAGGATTAAATTGAGATTTTGCAAACATAGCCAAATCGAGACCTAAAGCTGAGGTATAATATTCAATCAGAACTTTATTAGAAGGCTTATTAGTTGCAGAGAAGTTCTTGAGGTAAGCAAAAAATCTTTGAGTGAAATTATGTACTTTCTCGTTCCTTCCTTTTTTTAAAGCACCCAAACCTTTCATTAGGGATGCATGCATTTTTTGGGCTGCATACTTGTTTCTGAAAATCCTTTCAAAGGTTTCCTAGTCTGGGATAGAGTTGGAAAGCAAACCAAAATACCACGATGCTGCAGCTCCTTTAAGAGTGTGTGGGAAAAGTCTACAAACTACATCTTCATGCTGATCCCCATTTCTTAAACATTCTATTGCTAAATAAAAACTTTGTAAATGGTCATCAACTAGCATCTTCTCATTTGGATCAAACTTAGGCAGCATCTTCTCAAAGGCTTGAGGCAAGTCATGCAATGGAGGTGTTAAGTTCAAAGGCGACCTAGCTTTCCAAGCAGGTGGTGGATTAGGTGGGTTGGATGGTTGATTAGCATTTACGCCTGCCATGAGTCTGGGTGGAAAGTGAGGGGGTGAATGATCAGGAGTACGGGCTGGTGAATAGTAAGGTGTCTCTGGGCCCACTTGATTTAAAGGATGAACCACCTCCTATAAGTCTATTTCTACAAGTTCTTCCAAATATCCAACCAAGACTGAGTCTTCAAGTATGGGATGGTCCCTCCTTTTATATTCTCTTCTGGGAAAATCAGGGATGATTGGTAATCCTCCAATCTTTTTCACATATTCCCTGGTGTGTCTTCTCAGATCATTTATCACTTGGTTGTCCACAACAAACAAATGTTCCCTATTCTTGTGAGTATTTGGATCAGGACAGAAACTGCTTTCGAAATTATCATTGGTGGGGTTATTTCAAGAAAACGGGTTTCCTTGGCCAGCCATGCACTGGTGGCCCTCCTTCTAGCACCAGAAACTATTGAGGCCTAGAAAATCGCAGGCAACAACAGCAAGGGATTCTCCCCAGTCAACGTTCCCAACTAACCCGTGACTATTTGGGGTAGGGAATATGTCCGATTTGCGGTTCAGCTACCGTAGGTCAGGTAACAAAAATAAGAGGTTTTTACCAGTTGCAGCCTAGTCCACTGTAAATATTTTTGTATTTTTGACTTTAAGTATGATATGCAAGTGCCTATTTAACATGCAGATTGATAGAGAATTCAAGGAATATTGACAATGCGATGCGCAGGTTCTTACCTCTCGTCTTAAACTCTCATGCATCTAAATCACACACACAGCAAGAAATTAAATCTAACTATCGACCTATCCCCAAGGACCAAGATTGTCACTTATTAATGAGTAATGTATCTGGTGTATGCATTATAAAGAGAAATTTCAGATAGCTAATATTTCTTCCAAAACACATGAACAATTAGATATATTTAAACAACCAAATAGCCAATTGCTTATGAAAAACATTCATTACTCATGGTGGTAATTTTCATAAAATGAACAAGAAATCATTCAGAAAAGAACATAGGTCCTAAGAGTGAGAACGATCCCACAGTTAATGAACATAAAGCTGAAAATGAAATAGTTCCTCTTCAACAAATCCATAGCATAACATTTGAACATCCCACCAAGCTTTCTCCAATAGGCAAACTGTAATTCTCTATTGCAAAAGGAAATAGTTCTTCTTACAATATGTATTCACTAATATAATTGGGAAAAATTCCCTCTCTCACCTAAATCTTCTATATTTATACAAAAGAAAAAGATTGTTGGGTTTCCCACGAATGACTCTTAGGCTTCCCCAACTCTTCACCTCCCAAAAACTTACTTTCACTATGTGTTTATAAAATTTACAAAATATTACAAAAGTGAACAAATGTTCATGAGGAGGGCCATGCTTGATTATTCAGAAATTTCTTCCATGATGAAGCCTCTCAAGCAATACTTTCAAATTCAGAAGGTTCCAAGAATAGAATATTTATTTCGAATTTTGCGGCCTGGTTTCTGATGACTTCTATTCTGGGTGCGCTCAAGTGAAGCTGGTCTTCTAATAGCTGCACATTACCCACGTAATGATCTACCTCACTCCTTAGGGTATGTTCATCTAAAGCTTTAATGTGTTGTATCCTTTTTTTATCTTCATGATACCTTCTTTGCAAAATTTCCAAAAAAAAGCTGTGTTCTGGAAAAGCATCCATTCTTTGCTCAGCCTCTACCTGGCATCGATTATAAGTGATCAGAAGTCTCTTGAAGAATTCTACACACGACCCTCTTGTTTTTTTAACATCCTTCTTGAAATCTTCGGCTATGTTGATGGAAAGCTCCAACAAATCGTAGTCCTCCATGAGGGCTTGTTGATCTTTTGAGGGTAACTCTACAGGATTTTCTTCATTAGCTTCTAACCTTGACATCCTTCCTGTCAGGAATTCTAGGATGTCCTGAGATCTTTCAACAAAATATGAATAGGTCTCCAAAACCTCCTCCAACTGGCTGTCTACCTGCAAAACCTTGCACCTTTATTCCTCTATGGCCACTTGTAGTTAGTGCATCTTGGCTCTTTGTGCCTGAACGTGCTCCTTGAAAGGCTGAAGACTAACCTACTATTACTTGGCCTCTTCTAAAGTTGTTGTCAACATGGTAACCTACTCTTTAAGTTCTACCTTCTGCGCTTGATATTTCCTCTCACCTTCCTCCAAGGTAGCCTTCTATAGTTCCAAATCCCCTATTCTACCTATCAGCTGCTCTTTTTCTGCCCTCAACTCTTGATATTCCCACTGCACTTTCTCCAGACACTCTTGGGCGGTCTCCATAGATCTCTTCTCTACCTGGAGGACCTGAATTTCATCTTTTCAAGAATTGATTTCCTTTTGTATGTCTTCAAACTTTCTCTTTAACCTATTATTTTCTTCTCTTTCATTTCTCAGGGAATCTTTGAGTTGAGAAGAAGGCTTCTTTGACTGCTCAAGATCCGTCATTATTTTATCTACATTGTCCTCAGAACCATGGATCAATGCATCCCTCGCTCTGATAGTGAACCTGGGGTCTCTGTCTGTCCCGTATACAATAGTTGTATCATTTATCATTTTACCAGACAACCCCCCGGTTTCAACCTTCCTCTCGGTCCTCTTCACTATCCTTTTCTTTTCTTTATCATAAAATATAGTATTAAAATTCGGTACCTCCTCCCCTTTCTTCTGTTCAAATGGGATTAGCCTAAGGGTGGCAACCATAGCCTATCCTGGTGTGCTGGCAGCAGGCACTTCAGGATCTTGAATGTGAGGGTTTTCCATGTCTTGAGCCCGACTGTCTGCTGCGTCAGAGGATAATTGCTCTGTCACTTCCTTTGTTAGCTTTATATTCTCTTCTTCCTGCTTCCTCACCTCCTCATCTGTATTTCTTTTTCTTTCTTCTTCTTTGCTTTCGGAATCTTCTTCTTCCTTTCTAGATTCCTCTTGTGCAGCTCTTATCTTTTCCTCCTCCTCTCCTTTTAGCCATCCTTCGGCCTCTTGGGATAGCCTCCTAGCCTCTTCATTTCTTTTCCTCATTTCCTCCTCCTCGGCCTTTGCCTGCTCGTCCTGTCCCTTTCCACCTTTACTGGTGATTTTATTTTTAAACCTTCTTCTTAAGGCCGTCATTTTCTGTGCACTACGGAAAATGGACTCCTCTCTGTCCCAGTGGCTAGTGTATTCAAAATGTATATTCAACTCTTTGCAGTGCTCTGCAACCTTATTCCGGGAGTCATTCCTGTGGAAACACATTTCCCCAAAATGGAATTTCTCCAACTCCTCCATGAATTCATTGGCTTTCTTTACCCTGGTAAACTTGTAACTTCCCAATCTGAATGGCAAAGGAGGGTATGCTACTTTCTTATGTTCAAATAGAAAACTCCCTATGCCATCTAAAAAGACTTTTCTAACTACCTCTTTGTGGACTACATTGTCTGTGGCATACTTAGGAAGTAGTGAGGGTGCTCTAGAGCATCCAAACATTCTGAAATATAGTCCATCCTCAGTCAAGTAATAATCAGCATACTCTTCAATCACCTGCAATGCCTCGTTCGACATGCAGTTATATTCTTTCAAGAAAATTAAGGTATATAGTGGCATAATGAAGTGCTCACACACTTCCCTATAGTGGCTATGATATTGGTGAGCCCACATTGGCTTGTACGTCGAGTAGACCGGTGTTCTTTCCCGATCCCAGATGCACCTCAGATTAGGGAAAGGTTGGTTGCATAGTATGCAATCAATTAGTATAAAGCTCATGAAGAACTCTGATCTCTTTTGGGACAACCCTCATAATGCTGATGATATGCAAGCCGAGAGGCTATTAGACACAATGTTGGCCCAGTTGAAAATGGTCCCCTGTGTTGCAACATAGAAATTTATCGGCACCCACTCTAATTTGAAGCTTTTACTGTGGGCCTTCCAGAAAATCCTATTCGGCATCAAGGAAATGAACCTGTAAGGGGTTATTAGAATTACAATTTCTTACTCTCCAGTCAGCTTGGTTCTAAATTTTTTTCCAAGCATGAGCATCCTCTTCAGTGTCTCAACTAGGTCCATCTTGATGCTTTTCAGCTAGTCTTCAGTCATATATATTTGTGCTTCTGGTAAGTGGTAAGCCAGGGACACATATCCAGGGATATAAGCAGCATAACCCTATTTATCAACATTTTCCAGCATCATGGTGGTCACATATGCCTTGGGAAAAATCCACCCAATCACCTCTGAGCATGGAAAGAGTTTAGCTCGAGTAGCAATTTTCATTAATGAAGAACTCTCTATGTTGGCATAGATTTTTTCTCCCTCAAAACCTATGTCAGGAACCTCTCGGTGCGTAATCAATCTATATATCTCCCCCCATTGATATTCGGGTTCTACACCAATCATGCATTTGGTGTCCTCATAAGTGTATTCAACTCTATTGATGACCTCGACTTCAGGTTCCTCTTCAACTGTGGGAGCCTTCTTCTTCTGACACTTAGAAATTTTGAATTCTAAGGAATTTTCCTGTCATGTACAGGAAACTGTTTTAGGTTCTGTTAGGTCATTTACAGAGAACATTTAAAATAAAGACAATAGTGCAAGCGTTTTTACCTCATCTGTGCTAATCATGAATGCAGCTATGAAAAACACACAAACAATGTTCAAAAACAAATGTTCCTACCCAAATACTGAAACCATCTCACAGCCAACATGCGCAAATCATCTTAAACAAACATGGGTTTTCTAAACGATGAAAAATCCTCTTCTTAATGCCGAACAGAAAATAGTTTCAAAAACCCCTCTCAATGCTATGGATTACAACATTACATGATGCCTAAACCCAAGTGAGGACGCCGCAAGTGATAGCAAACTAGGAGACTATAAAAACAACATTGAGGTCTCAGTTCATAAAATGAGGGCGACCGAACCACTGGAAACAAACCCGACATTTCCTAGGAAATCCATGAAATCCCTCCCCAGACGACCAAATGCAAAATGTGGAAAACTGGTGCAAATAGTGTAATGGTCGTCTACACCGGTTTCCCCAACAGTTTAGTGTAGGCTGTAAGACCATAACGACTATAGAGAGAATGCTCAGTTAGAACCACAACACCCCCAATTGCTAGCCATAATAATTAACTTGAATATATATAGGCTGGGATGGGAAAACCTAAGGAAAGAAACCACGGGGACGAAAACATAACTCAAACAATCAAACAAAATGGAAAAGGGATGCAAGGGCCTACCTGGCACTGTGCTACATGACTGGTGGAGGAAAATCGTTGAACTTCCACAGCGGAGCAACCTAGGAGCGAGGGTACTGATAGTGAGAATCCTGTTCTACTCAAGCGAAAATGACAGTGCAAAGAAAAGTCCAAAAATAACGATAAAATAATAAACTAGCCAACTCCACTATATATACACCCCAGTCAACTATAATCGGCAGAAAAAAAAATCACCAGGCGACAAAAGGATAAGGGATCAACGACCAAGTCAACATTTCCTCCGCAATGGCAGATGATAAAACGACAAAGATTTCGCAAAGGCATTGGCAAAGAAACAAAGCAACACTCACATCGGAGCTCACAAGACTAAGGCATCAGAGTAATATAAGGTTGGAGAGCGGCAACAGAGAAACCGTAAAAGAAACCAAGTTCCGCAGACCAGCAAAAATTTAAGTAAAAAAAAACATGAATTCGGCCAAAAATTGAAATCCAAAGGATATACGAAACAAAAATGGTGGGATAGAAAAAGGTTAATGTAATCATTAGGGAACTTTGCAATGCATCATCCGCAACTGCGAAAATCGTAGAGACAATATGTTCCAGCGGTATTCCAACAAGCCACCGATTAAGACAAACAAATAAATAAAAGAATCAAAGAAAATAAATCTTGGATCAGACCTGACTTCTTGTTACTTCTCTGCAACGGCGGGCATGTAGAGAACTAGACTCCCGACTCAAAAGTCCAAAACACTTCCGATGGCAAGGAAAAACAAAATCAAATAGCGAAACATCACTGGCATAAAAGTAATCTTTGCGCAAAACATCAAGCAAACCAAAAAGCTGAGCCAAAATGAATTAAAGGAGGGTCCCAAAAAAATTTTAATTTTGGGAAAATGTTGCAGCTGCAACACACCCATACCTCATTAGGATGACTGCTGCAAAATTTAGAAGTGTAGGATGTAGGAGAAAGAACCAACTCATCCAAATTATTAGTAAGTGCAAAATTGTGATAATGTGAAGGATCGAAAGGGGTAAGATTATGCATGTCCTCCAAGAGTGTGAAATTTATTTCATAGATTGGTTCCAATGTAGAGGAATCATGCTCTTCTTTAAAAATTGCATACCCTTCATCAAGAGACAATTCAAGTTCTTATGCCACCACATCAAGCATTTGGATCTCTTCAAGTTCATCTTAAAACACATCAAGTACATTCAAATTTCCAAATTTATCATGATCCACCATGTTATGAGAATCCTCCAAACAATCTACCATTTGACAATCTGAAACATAGGAGGAAAAACAAGTGTCTTGCAACTTTTCAAGAAGTTGATCATTTTGAATTGTGAGCTTATGAATAACTTCATTATTCTTCAAGTAGGATTCACGTAACCATTCTCTAAGATCAATGACATTTTTTCTATCACAAAGCAAAGACATGAAATTACCTTTGATGTTGCACATTTCTCCTTGAATCTTCTCCATATCTTCAAGGAAGGATGGCTCCTCCAAGGAAGTAGCTATGCAACAAGAATTTTATACCAATGCTTGAGTGTCATGGAGTATGCTAAGGGCCTCTTGGATATACTTTTCATTCATATTTAAGAACCCTTCAATAAAATGAGACACTTGCAAATGAACCTCCTGTTGTAGCTGATTTTACCACTCTAAATGAATCACACTTGTATGGCCTTCCCATGTCCCTCTGCAGACTCCATGGACCACTTGGACCATTTTTTTCCTTTTATTTTTACTAGACCATCCCGAAAAACATGTGAAATTTTCTATACGCGACTTTTAAACCCTTAATCGCGTATATACGCAAGTTTGTCCCCTAAAACTGCGTACATGAAGATGTGTACAAAATTCAAATTCTTTTGGATTTTTCGTTGACATGGATCCGACTCACTTGACTCTTGGCCTTCCATATGCCTCGAGATCACTTGTATTCGACCTTTCATTACCCCTTTGAAAAGATATATAACGAACTCTATGGTACATTGAAGCCTTTTGAGAGAATTAAGAGAAAAGAAACTATAGTCCATTGTGTCCAGAACTTGTGCTTGAGTCTGCATCCCTTTGTCCCTTTGAGCACTTTTATGTTCTTCCCAAGCTTTCCTTTTGCTTGTGAGCTTGCTATCGAGAGATGGAAGATTGAGGTGGTGGAGGCCCAAGTGGGGGATTTAGTTTCCCCGATTTGCACACGTGCTGACAGAGGTCGTATTGATTGTAATCTCTGATGTTATATTAATAGAAATATCTTTTCCTATCCAATAATGTATGTTTCAATGAATATTTTATCCATGGATGTTTTCAAATTCTTATACATTGTTGATTATATATGCTAGAATAGATCTAACACCAATATATATAGTATGCTTGTATTGTTTACTTGTTGTTCAGGAAGTAATCTATCAATTCAAGCTGAAGTTGGAAAGCTCAATGTGGATCTACTTCAACTGTTCAGAATAAGGTACGAGATCCGATCCTTTACTGTTAGATATTTAATTTCTATTGCATATTGGAAATGATTGATTTCTGGAGTCAAGCTATCTTTTGTGGTACCCAAAGCCATAGGAATTTCTCTCTAGAACACCTCCTCATCTTCTTCCTTCTTGC
The DNA here is from genome assembly GCA_001517045.1 of Pseudotsuga menziesii. NCBI lineage: Eukaryota > Viridiplantae > Streptophyta > Pinopsida > Pinales > Pinaceae > Pseudotsuga > Pseudotsuga menziesii. The sequence goes on along the minus strand of LPNX010082358.1, from coordinate 126,264 downwards.
TTGGACCAACTTCATGAAGATCAAGTGGTGATGGGGAAGCTAATCTTCTTTATTCTTCAATTTCTACAAGGTCTTCATTTTCATGTTTAATGGAATTTTGGCTTGTATAAACATTTTTAAATCTGATCTCTTTGTCACCAACATAAAGTTGTGAACACCCATTAGTATGTACACCTTCATAGTTCAAGCATCTATCAGTAGATGCTCTTTGCTCCATGTCCATAGTAGAATTTTTTTCAGAATGATATTCAATAGTTTCAAGGTACTCTTATTCCTTCTCATCTGATGTTTCCTCATCTTTTTAAAAGTCATTTGCAAGTGAATTTATATCCTCTTCATGTACTATTTCTTCTACTTGACCTATTTCAGAACTAGGTGGTTCATGGGTCTCCTCCTTTTGCTCCTTCAAGCAAGTTGATGCATTTTTCCCCTTGGTCTTCTTAAAATCAATATATTTTTCCAAACTTTGGATAGCCAAAAATTCGAATCCTTTCATAATATTTTTTGTGATGTCTTCAAGGATAGGGTCCATAATTTTCATTATCTCCTTACCATCATATGAGGTGCCTTTTTCATTTCTATTCATAGTTTTCCCAAAAAAATTCCTTCTTCTCCTACTTTTTTTTTCCTCTTCAACAAAAGCACTTTTTGGTTTCAATATATAATGGTGGTACATTATTTATTTTCCTAATAAATATCATACCAGACCAGGTGCCAATATCATGCTCTGATACCACTGTAATGTCCCCTTTTTTGGAATTTTATTAAAATGCCAAATTTTCCAATTTTTTCACAATTTTGGGTCTTGAGTAGTTTTAGTGTCTTGTTCTCCAAATCAGCCCAATTGCTCCCAAATATTCATAGAAGGTGTATGAGTGATATTAAATATTAATTATAATTTTCAAGTTTGTATTATTTCCTTCCAATTACTTCTTCAATTCTATATCAAATTCTGAATAAGATAGATGCTTTAACTAGCAATTTTGGGGCTCAAATCCCTCCCGGGTAATTGTGGGAATGGATTCCCAAATGTATAGAAAATCACTCAAATTCTCAAATTGAATAAGGATATGTGTAGAATAAATTATCAGAGACTCATAGGCAGAACCAATCGAACTCCCATTCTTGTTATCACTTCCTTCAATCAGATATAAAAAACTAATTTTGGACCCTTGGTAAAATGAGATGTAGTTTTCCCCAAATGCTATGAAATTCAACTCAATGGTCACAAATTCTTAGTTACAGACAATGAAAAACATAATATACTTTAATTATAGTTCATTCATTCATAAATCATCAATGGTTCACAAATATATTCAATTCCATCAGGATTGCAAGAGTTTACAACAAGGTATTGGGGAAATGGCACTATTTCTTCAATATTGGACAATAATACATGAGATACCTTGGCCTTTCAACCTGAGAGATTTATTAACTTGAAATACAGATAATTTACATCATAATACAAAATACTGAATCAATATAAGCTCCTTCAAAGAGATGAATAGCTCACCAAGTGCACCTCACTCCATAGAGCTGAAATATGGTGAGAAAACTTGAGATGAATGGAAAAATAAGTTGATATTGAGATGTCAAAAAATTCTTGTATCTTTCACCTAAAAATAAGATTCCATTAAATCTCCATAAAATACCTGAGTGGCCTTTCCAAACACCAACTATGATGGGAATCTTTCACCCTCGAAATTGGCTTAAGCAAGAAAACTAGTCATCCACAAGCTCTCACAATTCACAAATGAGAAAAAACCTCTTATCATGGATGATACCTATATTTTATAAACATTATTTCTCTTCTAAGGTTTTAAATCCATCCATAAACCAAATCCAAGTCCAATTGGTGTGGCTTCTCATGCTATGCCATGTGGCCTATCTCTTCATCTTCCCTCTTCTCCCAACTTTGAGTAGGACCCTCTTAGCCTTCTCCAAGTCCCAAATTAGACCTAAAATATGCTCTATTCAATTGTGACATGTTATTATGTTATTATTTCAGCCTTCATATCTCACTTGTGTCATAACTGTCATAGAATCTCCATCATTGGTGTCATATATGTCATAAATGTAAGGGGAATCTAGCCAAGTGTCCATGAAACTCCCATTTGGATATTCCTCTCCCATGTAAGTTACAATTCATCCCAAATTAGACCTATGAACCATATTTACAAGAATATTAACCTCATAATCCATCCCAAAACATTAATCTTCCCATAGATTCAAAATTACAAGAGGATGATGCCATTTAACATAGGAATTCTAGCTTGAGTGGGCCGCATAGTCTCCATTTGTCTCCATTCTCCATGGGAATTTTTTTTTCTCTTGTATTTATTTAATAAGATAAATTATTAAATATTTATCCTCTTATAATTTATAAACATCATTTATTATCCCCCTTATTCCAAATCTCAAAGCCTCCACTCACAACCTATGAAACTAGTGATTTTCCTCCTTGGTAATTATTTGACTTTTTGCATCCCTTTGACAAATTTCATGAATATGGAAAATGTGATTTGTCCATTGTGACCCAATTCAAAATTTGGGACATTAAAAATCCTCCCTTCCTAATATTGCTTGTCTTCAAGCAATTTCAAACATGGTTGTTGAAGAACCTACTTTCTATATGATTCTTTGAAGTTGCCACTTGACTGCCCACTTTGACTCTTTGATATTCCATGAATATTTCAGAGAGGAACCACCATGCATCCTGCTGTACTACTATGATTAAAATCACCTTATTAAATGGGGAATCCATCTCCAATACTACTTGTTTCCCAAATAATTTGAAATCAATGGGACTAAAAACCATCCCATGTTCCCATTGCTTGCATTGCACTCCAACAATTAAGAGTGCTCTCCAACTCATACCATTTTGAAAGATAATTCATGGATCCCTTTTTTTATATGCATTATTCTAAACATAATGAGTGCATAATACATAACATCAAAGTAGATAACAACATAATAATATTGTACATCAAGGAGGTTCCTCACCAAGAAATCATGAAAGTGCTTATACCTCTCAATGAGTACACTACCATTTTCCAAGTACATACATGCTTCAAGTGAGCAATCAAATATGCTCCAATGATATAGGTGAGTATCCCATGTCCTATAATACTGCTGCAAAGGAAGTTATATGCATCAAAATATTCAGCCATGTATTCTTTCATCCAAGAAGTGAATGAAGAATCTCCACTAAAATTTGAACCAAATAGTGAGCAACAGAAACAAGGAGACTTCAAATGACTCAAAGAAGTCTCATTAGTACACCCATTAATATGTATATCATCATGAACTAATAGAGGATGGTGCTACCAATAATAATGTTCCACAACCATATCCCTCTTCACCCAACTGTCGAATTAATTTCCTCCAATGTCAAATGAACCAAGTGTTGAGCAAGAAAATCCATGAGTCTTCAAGTGACTCAAATGCATATCGTAGGTGCATCCATGTAGATGTGCATATTCATAAAGTAACAAAGGATCCTATCACAAATGTAAATAATATGGTGCTCTAATAATACCATCATCCAAAAGGAGTTCAATAGAATGTCCATGCTCTTCATGTGGCGCCATAAAAAAGAAACCTTTCACCCATACTTCATTAGGATGACTAATGCAAAATTTAGAAGTGTAGGATGTAGGAGAAAGAACCAACTCACCGAAATGATCAACAAGTGCAAAATTGTCATGATGTGAAGGATCCATAGGGATAAGATTATGCAGCTCCTTCAAGAGTGTGAAACCTTTGTCATAGATTGGTTCCAATGTAGAGCAATCATACTCTTCTTTAAAAATTGCATACCCTTCATCAAGGGACAATTCAAGTTCCTCTTCCACAACATCAAGTGTTTGTATCTCTTCAAGTTCATATTCAAACACATCAAGTCATTAGAGAAAATTTCAACTCAAAATGGGCCTCCTAAAAAAAATTAATAAAATTATAGTTAAAATAATAAAATAATATTTATTAATTTTGGAGGAAGAAAAGAAAAAAACTACTTTTTTGTTTGTATTTTCGACATATCTCCTCGTGTTTTTACTAAAATTTTGATCGGGAGAGCTTGTTGGATGTGTAATTAAATTCTGCATCCAACGAGTACCCACTCGGCATAATTTTAACAGACCCCGCTACCCAAAACACAAGAAATACCTGAAAAAACGTGATGATGACATCATCATCACATTTTTTCGGGTATTTCATGTTTTTCGAGTAGCGAGGTCCATCAAAAGTATGCCAAGTGGGTACTCGTTGGATGCGGAATTTAATTCTGCATCCAACGAGCTCTCCCGATCAAAATTTTAGTAAAAACACGGGGAGATATGTCGAAAATACAAACAAAAAAAGTAGTTTTTCTTACAATACCTATCCCCAAATTTATATCAAAAAAGTGTTTAAGACCTATATGGTATTTCAAATTGAAAGCAATTTCATTGCTTAACACATGTTGACATGGAATTTGAGTTAAAGTTAAAAGGCCCATTTTGAGTTGAAATTTCCTCTAATGACATTCAAATTTCCAAATTTCTCATGATCCACCATGTCATTGGAATCCTCCAAACAATCTACCATTTGACAGTCTGAAACATAGGAGGAACAATAAGTGTCTTGCAACTTTTCAAGAACTTGCTCATTTTGAATTATGAGCTTATGAATAACTTCATTATTCTTCAATTAGGATTCATGTAAACATTCACTAATCTCAATGACATTTTTTCTATCAAAAAGAAAATACATGAAATTACCTTTGATGTTTCACATTGCTCTTTGAATCTTATTCGTTTCTTCAGGGAAGGATGGCTCCTCCAAGAAAGTTGCTCTCCAACAAGAATTTGATACCAATGCTTGAGTGTCATGGAGTATGATGAGGGCCTCATGAATATTATTTTCATTTATATTTAATGACACTTCAAGAAAATGAGGCTCTTGCAAATGAACCTCCTCATCTTCTTCCTTCTTGCTTGGACCAACTTCATGAAGCTTAAGTGGTGATGGGGAAGTTGATCTTGTTTCTTGTTCAACTCCTACAAGGTCTTCATTTTCATGTTTAATGGAATTTTGGCTTGCAGAATCATTTTGAAATCTGATCTATATGTCACCAACATAGAGCGGTGAGCACCCATCATTAGGTACTCCTTCATAGTTCAAGCATCCATCAGTAGATGCTCTTTTGTCCATGTCCATAGTAGAATTTATTTCACAATGATATTCAATAGTTTCAAGGTAGTCTTTTTTCTTCTCATATGATGTTTTCCCATCTTTTCCAAATTCATTTCGGAGTGAATTTATATCCTATTCATGTATTCCTTCTTCTACTTCACCTGTTTCAGAACTAGGTGGTTCATGGGTCTCTTCCTTTTGCTCCTTCAAGCAAGATGATGCATTTTTCCCCTTGGTCTTCTTAAAATCAATATATTTTTCCCAACTTTGGATTGCCAAAAATTCGAATCCTTTCATAATATTCTTGGTCATGTATTCAAGGATAGGTTCCATGATTTTTATTATCTCCTTACCATCATATGAGGTGCCCTTTTCATCACTAGTCATAGTTTCCCCGAAAAATTTCCTTCTTCTCCTACTTTTTTTTTCCTCCTCAACAAAAGTGCTTTTGGGTTTCAATATATAATTGTTCTCTCTTAATTATTGTACTAATAAATATCATACCACATAAGGTGCCAAGATCATGCTCTGATACCACACTGTAATGTTGAATTTTTGGAAATTTATTAAAATGCCCAATTTTCCAATTTTTTTCACAATTTTGTCTCTCGAGTAGTTTTAGTGTCTTGGTCTCCAAATCAGCCCAATTGCTCCCAAATATTTAGAGAAGGTGTATGATTAATATTATATATTAATTATAATTTCCACGTTTGTATTATGAAATAAACCCTTCCACATTACTAAGGGGATAAAGAGAATGAACATAATTTTGTTATGGTTATTACCTTACCTCTAATTACTAAGTGTAAAATTTTGATCTTTTTCTATATATCAATTTTAAAAATTAAAATACAATTTAGTTATAATTGTATTTATTTATTATAAATTTGATAATTTGAAACAATTTAAAGTAGTTGAAATTTGGAAAAAAAAATATACTTAAAATTATTAATAAACAAATAAAATTATAATTATAAAAATTATAAAAATTTAATTGAATTTGAAATTGAAAATTACAGTAATGATTTAAAAGAAAATCTTAGCTTCTAACTCTTATCAATTAGTTGGATATTATGTGACCAAGACCTAATATACTCAAAGGGGCTTTTCTCAGTTAATGAGCTTTCAAGCATTTAATTATAATGAAAAATAAAAATTGAATTAAAATCTTATAAAATTTGAAAAATAACTATAACAATATAACAATTTAGAACAAAATAAAATTATTCAATTTTTTGTTTTAAATTTAAATATAATAATTTAAAATAATATAAAAAAGCCAGAATTTTTTTTTTTCAATCACATTAAAAAAATACAAATTCTTATATTTTTTGAATTCTTAGCATTCTTTAAATTAGTTTCGAGTATTTTTAAATATTATTTTGAATTTTGGATTTTAATAAACAAGATTAAAGAGTATGATTGTGTACAAATTCATGCTGATTAATATTTAAATAAGTTTAAATAAATTTTAGTTAAGTAGTGGTTAGAGTCTAACAATTATACAGCCAGGGATTATTTCATTATTTTAATATTTTGTTATACTTAATTCATCTTGATTAATATTTAAATAAGGTTAAATAAGTTTTATTTAGGAGTAGTTACATTTTCTATTTTTTATCAAATAGAAATTGTTTTATGTTTATATTAATTAGTTTAATATTTCTAATTATAACAATTTGATAATTACTTTAATGTTTAACATAATTTATTTATTCAAATCCTTTCACATAAAAAAACATTCATAAATAATAATAAAAACCAAAAAATGTTGCATATGAGAAACTAATTTTTCCAAACTCACCTCCAGAAATAATGGATAATCCCATATGTAAGGAAAGAGAAAGGATATTACCCAACAAACTGAACTCAACGACCAATCTATTATCCTCTATGTGAGGCAATTAGTACGTTTGAATATGCGCAAACCTCTTACTTGACGGCAACAGGATTGATAAGGGTAATAGTTACACTATTTACTTGACCGCAAACCTCTTACTTGACGGCAACAGGATTGATAAGGGTAATAGTTACACTATTTACTTGACCGCAACCGCATTGAAATAATGGTAATAATTACACTATCTGAAATAATTACACTATCTAGTAGAGGTCCATCCATCACATAGATTCATTCATAAATAATGGTAATAATTATACTACCAATCGTAGAGCATTAACTCGATTCATAATAAAACATAAGTACACTGCCCATACTGGAGAGAGATTAATAAATAATACCAATTATTAAATTAAATCCGTTGTAGCTCCAACCGGATTGACATCAACGAGATTAACAAATAATACCAATAATTAAATTAAATCCGTTGTAGCTGCAACCGGATTGACGTCAACCGACTGCGGGCTCCCCCACTCCCACTCCATATCGTATTGTATTATATTTTATACATAAATATTGAGTTAGACAACTCTATGAATTCAACCATTCCGAAGCATAACGGACTTATATTTAGGGTTCATAATGAAGCCTGGGGTAACATGGATCTGTATATATTTGAATGGGAATGGAGTTGGGTATGGGTGTGGATATGTCCAGTATAAATTAATGTATACAAGTTAAAAGGAATGCATTATTTTAGTAGAAGGATCTAAATTACAATCATAAATTCGACATTCTTAATGGATTCTTACGTAATAAATCATAAATCCATAACGGACTCATAATAAATTCCGATTTCTAATGGATTCATAATAAATTCGCCCGAGGGCTATACATACAGAGTATACATACAGAGTATACATTTGTGTATACAAATCAAGAGGAGTGGGCTATCATGGATCTGTATATATATAGACATAAAGAGTAGTAACATACAGAGTATACATTTGTGTATACAAATCAAGAGGAGTGCATTATTTTAGTGAAAGGAGTTCACTCACAATTATGGCTCCAGAAAAGCTCAGGATCAACCAGAAATCGAAGAAAGTGAAAAAGCCTGTTGAAGCTGCCCCTGCCTTTGATGTTCGCCATGTTAGCCAAATGCCAGTGATTATCTATCATCATTCACCAAACCCTATTGAAGTAGAAGAGAAAGACTTCAAGGAGGTAGTGCAAAAGCTCACGAGCGGAAGGCAGAATGATAATGACAAGCCCGAGAAGAGCAAAAAGACGTCAACGGATCCTTCAGTTGTCATTGCAGAAGCACCCACTGATGACCCTGCAACAAATGAAGTCTATTCAGCACTGCAATCAACTATACCAAACAACTTTCGCCTGGAGACTCCAGCAACCAACCAGCCCGTCCATGAACTATCAGATCCAATCCCAACAGATGAGATCTCAGCAATCCCGTCTCCAGGGACGAGTTTATCAGATAATGCCTTTTTGAACAATACAAATGATGATCTTATGAGCTATCATCCTGCAGCAAACGATGTCTACTCGTCACTGCAATCAACTATACCTAACAACTTTACCGTGGAGAGTCCAGCAACCAACCAGCCTGTCCATGAACTATCAGATCCAATCCCTACAGATGACATCTCAGCAATCCCGTCTCCATGGATGAGTTTCTCAGATTATGTCGTCTCCATGGATGAGTTTCTCAGATAATGTATTTGATGATCTTTTCTTTAATACAAATGATGATCTTATAAGTCAGAAAGATTTGGAAGTGGCCATCTACTCACTATTTGACCCTGCAACTGCAACTCCTACCAGTGATTTCCAGAGATCCTTTATACAGATCTCTTTGATGATTTCTATTATGATGTTAGGAGTGATATTTTTGGTAGTCAGAAGGAACTCTGAAGTTTTCTAAGGTTTCACATAGTGGGCTGAAATTTTGCAAAAGAATATCAGTTGGGTGTTTTCTGTTTTTCATGCGTGTTTTCATTGTTTCATGTTTGTGTTTGCATGTTTGTCGCACTCTTTAGACAAAACTGACGTGTTTCTTCTTAAAATAGGTTTATTATTGGAACTGTTTTCTAGTTTGCTGGAGCAAAGTTTAAGAGATCAAATGTATTTCTGCAACTATTGTCGCAGTTTCTATGTTCATTTAGATTCATTCACTTACATTTTTAGTTAGGAAATAGTTCTATTGGATTAGTAAAGTCCCTAAAGTAATATAACAATCAACAACAATAAAATGGGCATTGTAAATGGTTTAGAAATACAATTACTAGTTGAGTGCATTCTATTAAATGTTTACTTTTTTATGAACTTGTTAGCAATAATGTTAGATCTAGTCTATTGTTTCACTGTATCAGTGCAATAAGTTAATATAGGTATTTTTCTATAGTCTTTTGTTTCACTGTATGATTGAAATATGTTAATGTAGGTATGTAGGTATTTTTCTATAGTCTTTTGTTTCACTATATGATTGAAATATGTTAATGTAGATATGTAGGTATTTTTCTATAGTCTTTTTTTTCAATGTATCAGTGAAATACGTTAATGTATGTATTTTTCTATTTTATTCTGTATACTGTCGAGTTTGTATGAGTGCAATATGTTGATGTATGTATTTTTCTATTCTATTCTATGTACTCTGCAATTTGTATGAGTGAAATATGTTAATGTAGGTATTTTTTTTATTCTATACTATGTAGTGTGTAGTTTAGATAAGCTATTTGTTGAAATTACAATTTATAAAATACCAATAACTAAGTTATACTTTGCACTCTTTTACCAATACCCAAACTCAATAACAACCTCATATTAAACCATGTTGTTAGTAGTGGAGCCTAAACAAGCACCTAGTGAAGAAACTAGATGGCATGTGAGTGAATCGATAACACAAGCAAATGAAGTCATATTACTAGAGTGAAGGCTAGTACCATCAATGAATCCATCAACTAATCCTATGCAGCACTTGCTGAACATCTCAAACACAAGCACCTTCCATAGTTGCATAGGAGACAGAAAAAAAATAAAAATTTACAATGATATATAAATATACAAGAAAAAACATATATGTTATGTGTAATAGTTCTTGATGTAGAGCCCATTTTTAGGCTTGCAAAGATTTTCTCCATCTTAATCCACTAGTTCATAAGCACCCTTTTTTCAAAATTGCTTCAAAATTGATTCAAAATTGCCAGCCACATTGATTCAAAATTGCATGTACCAAAAGGTTCTCTCTCTTGGTCATAGACTAGCACAAGGTCACCTTCACATAAAACCTTAGGTTTAACAAACTTATCATATTGACTCTTCACCCATTGTCTATGTGCTTCGTTTGTTGTGAGGGCATCTCTAAGTTGTTCATCTAAGTGTTCCAAATGCAACAAATGTTTTTTTAAAGCTAAAGTCTCACTAAAATTTGTATAGATAGCTTTAATGATGGTATTTTGCATTCAATAGGTGTGACTTCTTCCAACCCATGAACAAGTTGGAAATTTGAAAATCATGTTGTTGCAGTCATGACAGTAGTTTGATATGCCTAAAGTGCACCATAAAGCATGATATTCCAATTAGATTTATGAGCATTAATTGTATGTTGGAGAATTGTTTTCAAAGTTTTGTTAATGGAATCTACTTGAATGAAGATGAATGATCTTGTTTAAAACCAAGCATAGTAGCCAATTCAGTCATCATTTTATTCTTTTGAAAATCTGTTTCAAGCAAGATCTAGAAGCTAATGAAATCTTCACAATTTAAGATATTCACAAACTATGCAGAAAAACATTAAAGGTGAGCAAATTAACACACATAAATGGTGCCAATAACTAAATTTTATATTAGTCCACCAACATTGATTCAAAATTGCATGTACCAAAAGGTTCTCTGTCTTGGTCATAAACTAGTACAAGGTCACCTTCACATAAAACCTTAGGTTTAACAAACTTATCATATTGACTCTTCACCCATTGTTATGTGCTTCGTTTGTTGTGAGGGCATCTCTAAGTTGTTCATCTAAGCATTCCAAATGCAACAAATGTTCTTTTAAAGCTAAAGTCTCACCTGAAAGTTGTATATATAGCTTTAATGATGGTATTTAGCATTCAATAGGTGTGACTTCTTCCAACCCATGAACAAGTTGGAAGGTTGAAAATCCTGTTGTTGTTGTTGTTGTTGCAGTCATGACAGTAGTTTGATATGCCTAAAGTGCACCATAAAGCATGATATTCCAATTAGATCTATGAGCATTAATTGTTTGTTGGAGAATGGTTTTCAAAGTTTTGTTAACGGACTCTACTTGAATGAAGATGAATGATCTTGTTTAAAACTAAGCATAGTAGCTTCTTTTGAAAATCTGCTTCAAGCAAGATATAGAAGTTAATGAAATCTTCACAATTTAAGATATTCACAAACTATGCAGAAAAACATTAAAGGTGAGCAAATTAACACACATAGATGGTGCCAATAACTAAAGTTTATATTAGTGTACAACTTGCAAATATGTGTGGTATATATTTATAATACAATGAGAGAAAATTGTTAGCCTTAGGAGGCAAATTGTTGACATACAGTTATGTTGGGCCTCAAACCCCCCTAGGTTAACCAATTAAATCCCAAACCACTTCAGAACGGTCATGAATGACCATGTGAATTTAGGGTTAGCATGGTATGACATAACTGAGGGTACTATAAGCATGGTGGAGTGTATGGGTGAGTGGGAGTGTCTCTAAAAAGCATTTAATGGTCCAAAAGGGACAAAAACCACCAAAATACATGCATGGACTCCTCTTGTCAAACTGTGTTCCTTCTTTTAAGGAGTAGGAGCACCCCAATGACTTAAATTTCATAAATGATGATGATCATTCTCTTAGTTGACCAAAACTAGGGTGCTTGGTTGCATTAATGATTTGAAAACCCCCATATAACCCTCATATACCTTGGTAGACTAGCATAACCAAGGTTTGGACCATATGAAATAAGTACAAGACAAATACAAATGTGTCCTAAGTGTATGTGACCATGGTACTAGGTGATATATGATTCTATAACACTTCCCCTTAATCCTAACTTAGTGTAACAACATAAAAAAATGAGGCATTTTCAACTAAGGCTCAAGTCACCTCATACAAAAAATTTATTTGTGCATGTAAAATGAGGAAAGAGGAAAAACCTCATGGGGAAAATCCTCCTTCGAGAATGGACATGACACAGAAATGATCGAAAGGTCTTCTCCTTCACTTGAATGAGATGAAAGAACATCTTCTTAGTGATGGACTCACTGAAGATGTTGTGGATGTCAAGATCATGCATCGATGCATCAATGTGTTGTAGACAAAGCACATATGGAGAGGCCTCCTGAAGGTCATCATTTGATGATGGAAGAGCATCATAAGAATTATTTTTGGTGCAACCATACTCTGATATAGAAACATAATCAATAATGGAAAGGATATCTCTCCAAACTCCTTCCCAAAGGTCATCAAAAGACTACACAAAACTAACTTCATGTGTAGCTTCCATATAATGAATTAAACCATGATTATTCTTCCCAATTTGATGAAGCACCTTCATAACTCTGTAACAAAGCTCATGAAGCTCTCAAATATGAAAATAGAATTCATATACATCAAAAAATCGTAGGTATAGTGTCTCCATGAGAAAATTGGTCCATAGTGGGAAAAGAATTGGTAACTAGATCACACTCATAGTTGAACGAACTTAGATTGTGAATAATTGAAATTTGAACCATCGAGAAACCATATCTAGTTGGAGGGTTACGAGTCAACTACAATTTTAAGAGATAAATAATAATATTATATTAGATGATGAATATTACAAATATGTCTTGGCCTTAAATATGGCTTGGACACTTGATGATGAGGAGATGCCTCCTTCCATAATAACTTAATTAACCTAACTATAATTTATTTAATTATTCAATTATTATCTTATCTTATGTTTGTTACATTGCCACTCTCTTTAACGGATATTTTTCTTCAAATATTGAGTATTTCCTAATGTCATCCTTCATTATGAATCAATTTTGGTATTAGAATGAGATGAGATTTCTGTAGAGACTTGTACCTTTTCTCCATTGCTGATTGTGCATTGTATTGTCTCATTGTCCCTATATTTATGGCCTAGGGTACAGTCATCACCGCATTGACGACATATGCTTTTCTTCTTTTTTCTATTATCAAAGTAATCGTTAAATGACTTTGATATATTTTCCATTTTGTAGGCATATGCTTTAGGTTGTGCCACTAATGGTCGGGTGACCAAGTATCTGCAGAGGGCATGCATTGTGTCTCTTTTTCTTGTTGATAATGGTTATCTCGACTCTTGTTTTTATCCCTTCCAATTTGAGTTCTGTGGATTTTTCTTTATGTCTTGCTACTTCTATGTTAGGTATGTCATGTAACTTTAAATCTTGTTGGAGGTATGGTTTAATGCCTCCTAAATAGGTTTCAAGTCTTTGCGACAACCCAAATACTCATGTCGATAAGGATTCCCACTAATGTGTGAATTCCTCAATGCTTCCAACTTGATGTAATCTCATAAGTTTACTAAAAAATTCATCTTCTTTGGTTCCTTGAAACCTATTAAAAAATCATTTTTGAACAAGTTCCAAGTGTAGGTAAAATTATCTCTCCTCCACCACAAGTACAAATTACAGGCGTACCCTTCAATATGCATTGACGCATATTTCACCTTCTCCTCATCAGATTGAATATTGTAAATGTCGAAGTATTCTTCTGCTTTGTTTATCCAAGCAACACATTGGTCTTCACTCCCATTGTATTTCGACAATTCTATTTTTCCCTTAGGTGGGTACACTATGTAAGGACAATATTGATTTCCTTTTGGCTTACAGTTTGATGGTGGCTCGGAACTACTATATGACACAAGTGATATATTTGAACTGCTTCATTGTTGGTGGTGATTTTTAGCCTTTTTATTCTTTATTATCTTACTCATAGCATCTATTTTGTTGTTTAATCGTGCCTCCAAATTTGGCAGTACGTTTGTTTATATCTCTTGCTTAAGCATCGCATTGTTAATCTTTATTTCTTTTTGCAATTCTTCTTGATTCTTGGCAAATGTTTCCTATGTGGAAATATGAATTGATGCCTCTAGCATGTCTAGACTGCTAACTTGGTATGTCTTGGGAATTAGTCTTTGTAACACCTTGATTAATGTATTATGGTTCTACGTGATGGTGATCATGTCCTATGTTAAGGTGTTTATGTTTTGAGTGATGGTACTCATTTTGTCATCCAAGTAATTTTTTTTTCATCCACGATGTCAATTTTTTCACCCAGCGTTCTTTCTAGTACTAGAATAAGCTCATCTTTGAGTATTGCATTGTTATTTTGCATGTCTTACTTCAATCTTTCTTGGTTAGCGACCAGGGACTTGATGTCCTTCTCCTTTTTTTCGATTTTCTCTTTCAGTTCCACCATGGTCTTGGACCTTATATGCGGAGGTGTGTATTTCAATGCTATTTTGGCTTTTGAGGTGAAATTTTGAATAATAATAAATAGTAATTAACTAATTAATTAATTAATAATTATATAATATAATTATTTTTCAAATATTATAATAATAATATATATAAGATTTTATTTTTTTATTTTTTTTATTTTGATTTTATTTAAATATACTATTATAATATTGTATTATAATATATTACAATATATTGTTTATTTTTTTTGTTGCAGATTTAGGTTAGCGTAGAGATAATGGACCGGATAGTGGAAAGGAAGGCTAGTGAGGGATGGGAATGGGGTGCGTGAAGCAGTAGATTGGAGGGTGTAAGGAGGACAATGAGTGGAGCAGGATGATGGAAAGGGGATGAGGTGATGACCAAGGAGATATGAGGTTGGAGGCTGTTGGGAGCCGGCTGGTGAGAAAGCGGTGCGTAGAAGTAGGTGGATGCACACAGATGATGGGAAGGTGGATGGAGAGCGGCGGGGGGGTTGGAGGGAGGCAGCAGGGAGATGAAGAGGATGTGGTTTTGGCGTGGAATGTGGGAAGTGGGGCGGCGAAGGAGTGGCGAAGAGTGGAAGTGAAAACGACAAAGGAGCAGGGATGATACAAGGTGGAGAGTGGTGGAGTGCAGAAGAGATGGGACTAGGTGGCAATTGAAAGGTGAAGGGTGTGAGAGTTGAGGGAATGAAAAAAAATGGAAAGAATGGAAGAGGAACGAAGGAGTGGATGCGCTCATGGAATAGCATGCATGGGAGAAATGGAGGATTAGAGGAGTAGATGGGAGGTGGAAGAGCGTGGAGAAGTGAGCGCAGAGGAAAGAGAGGAGGAGGTAGGTGCAACAGAGGGGGGAAACTAGCGGCATGAGTGTGGAGATACAAGAGGGAAGATGAGCCGAATCCGGGCTCAACAATGTAGGGGTAAAAATAAGAGGTGATAACCATTATCGACAAGAAAAAGAGACACAATGTAGGTATTGTGCAGATACTTGGTCATCTAGACCATCAATTCCACAAACCTCAGTCATATGCCTATGAAATGGAAAATAGATCAAATGCATTTAACGGTTACTCTCATGATAGAGAAAAGAATAAAACATATGTCATCAATGCGGTGATGAATGGACCCTAGGACATAAATGTAGGAACAATAAGACAGTTCAGTGGAAATCACTAATGGAGAGTAAGTGCAAGTTTCTGCACCAAAAAGGAGGAGGTAGGTGCAACGGAGGGGGGCGAGTAGTGGAAAGAGCATGGAGATGCAAGAGGCAATATGATCCAAATTCTTGTTGCAGTCAAAGGAGAGAATCCACTCTCATACAACTTGGAGCAATCGTATCTAGTTGGTCAGTTAATAGTCGAATCCGACTTTAATGTTGAATGATAAATAAGAATATTATATTTGATTATGAATATTACAATAATGTCTTGGCCTTAAATATGTCTTGGACACTTTATGATGAGGAGACGCCTCCTTCCATAATAACTTAATTAACTTAACTATAATTTAATTAATTATTCAATTATTATCTTAGTTTGTGTTCATTAGAAACCATAGGTTGTGAGATGAGGTCCATAAATATGGAACGAAATTCCCATGAACGACAATGAAATGGTTTCCCAATCAATGAATTATATGAAAGACATGAAAAAAACATACATAAGTGACATAGTATTGGAAACAATGCAATTTTGAGATTTTCCAACTAGCAAAATTGACGGTGATTGAGTATTTTGGGAATCAAATGGTAAGTGAAATGAGTTTATGAATTTCATAATGTACATACCATATTGCATATCACCTTAAAAATTAGAATTGGAAGGATTTGAATGGAGTGGGAAAGAGCTTTGAGAAGACAAGTCAAAAATAGTGAAAATGAGTAGTTTTTGGAGAAAACTTTGGTGAACTATTTGGGGTTTCTTCCAAGGATGAGATGGAGGTTTTAGATTCCGATATATATATACTCTAAATAAAAAAATATATATATATCTAAAACATAGATATGAGAAAAATTTCTCTACCTAGAACCCAAATCATACAAGGGCTTACCATCTTCTTTCTCCAAGAAGAGCTTGCACTCCTCTATTCTTGCAAAATCTGAAACATTAGTATTGTTGTATTCAAGGAGCTTGGTCCCAATGTCCATATTCCTTTTGAAGCAATATTTTTCATGATGTGAACCTCTGCAATAATCACATTTGGGCTTCTCTCTCTTATTCTTCATCCTCTTGGCTTTCAAATCCTCATTAGTTGAACTTGAACTTTCCTCATCTAAATGCTTCTTCTTCTTCATGTTAAATTTTCATATGCTTAGCTAAGACATCAGTATTTCATTTCATTTTTATAACAAAATCATATAAACAGGATCATTGAAAGAAACAACATCACAATAACAACACAAATTTATCTTGGGAAAACCCTAAAGGGAAAAACCCATCAAAATCTTGATCCAGGTCTCTAAACTTCGATTTTCATTACGAGAGCAATCCTATGCTAGGCTCACTAAAAAATTATTCTTCTACAAGAAGTCCTAATTTCTTTCAGGGAGAGAGAGTGGGCTATTTTTTCTTTGTGAAAGCTGTCCTATTCAGGTTAGCTCTAATACCATGTTAAATTTTCATATGCTTAGCTAAGACATCAGTATTTCATTTCATTTTTATAACAAAAGCATACAAACAGGATCACTGAAAGAAACAACATCACAAGAACAACACAAATTTATCCTGGGAAAACCCTAAAGGGAAAAACCCAGCAAAAGCTTCCTTAATATAGATTCCCCAAAAAGGTAAAAGATAAAACCAGCAAGGAGATCAAAGCCTGATCCTCCTCCTTCTCCTGCTACTCTTCTCTTCTCCACTAATGCGCTATGCAAGTGAGAGTGTGTGTCTTAAATGAGGAGCACCAGACCTCTATTTGTATTCATCCGTTCACTTTAACTAACTCATTTGACATGTAGGCTCGAGTTAAATCATGTAGGCTTGAGTTACACATGTAGGCTCAAGTAACCACACTCGGGTGCTAATGACCCAACTTTACAATTAGAGGGGACTACCTCATGACTCTTATTAGTTATTCCGATTAGAAGCATCGAGGTACAAATTAATAAAAGTGGTTCTCCCGGTAGGACCATCAAGGACCACAAAAGATACAAATAGAATATTCTTCAAAGTTACAGTGTTTCTATGATCGAAAGATCAGAAGTCGCTAATGATGATGTTCTCTGATCGAAAGATCAGAATATGATGACGATGATGTTTTCTAATCGAAAGATCAGAAGTTGCTTATGATTATGATGATGATGCTGATGATGATGTTTTCTAATCGAAATATCAGAATGCGATGATGATGATAATGTTTATGATCGAAAGATCAGAATGTGATGATGATGAGATCCTGATGATGATGATGTCATATTATCAAAGTATGATGATGATGACGTACTGATTGAAAGATCAGAATATGATGATGATGACGTACTGATTGAAAGATCAGAATATGATGATGATTTGATGTTAGAGTATGGTGATTTTCGGTTGATGATGTTTCTAATCGAAAGATCAGAGGCTGATGATAATGATGATTCTGATAGAAATATCAGAGTATGATGATGATGATATTTTGATGCTGATATTTTGATGATGATGATGTTGATGTTTTGATGATGTTTTCATGAAGATGTTTCTGATCGAAATATCAGAGTATGATGATGATGTTGTTGCTGATCGAAAGGCCAAAGTGCTGAAGGAGTTGTTGCTGATTGAAAGGCCAAAGTGTTGAAGAAGATGTTGCTGATCGAAAGGTCAAAGTGCTAAAGATGTTTCTGCTGATTGAAGAATCAAGATGCTGAAGATGTTGCTGATCGAAGCAGTAAAAGTACTGATGATGTTGAAGACTAAAGATTGAAGATGAAGACTACATTGTTGAAAAGCTTCCAATGATTTATAGATGTATCAACCTGATGATGTTGATGATGCTCTCTATCTCTCTCCTATCATTGTTGTTGTTGATGTTGTTATAGAATACCCTTCTTGTTAAGGGGGAGTGTTGAAATATTGTAACTTTGAAGAATGTTCTATATGTATCTTTTATGGTCCCATATGGTCCTACCGAGAGAAACACTTGTATTACTTTGTCCCCTGATGATTCTAATCAGAATAACTAATAATAGTAATGAGGTAGTCCCCTCTAATTTTAAAGGTGGGTCATTAGCACCCTAGTGTGGTTACTTGATCCTACATGTGTAACTCGAGCCTACATGTAGGCTCAAGTAACCACACTGGGGTGCTAATGACACACCTTTACATGTAGATGGGACTACCTCATGAATCTTATTAGTTCTTCTGATTATAAGCATCAGGGTAAAAATTAATACAAGTGGTTCTCCCAGTAGGACCTTTAGGGACCACAAAAGATACATATAGAATATTCTTCCAAGTTACAATATTTCAACACTTCACTCTTTGTTGCTTTGAATCCTTGGATTTATTCTTTCCTTTTTGTTTATTTGACACACCTACAAAAAGTGATTGATCCTTGGTAGATGTGATGATGCCCATTTGCACTAACGTGTCTTGTCTCTGAGTTAAAGAATCCATGAAGTCTTCTAGTGGAGGCATTATCCAATTTCAAAGCATGATATTTCCTAAATGGAATGTTGAGACAAACATAGAATACTAAGTCCCTAGCTTCAAAAGAATAGACAAGATCGGCTGCTCATATTTCTTCTCAATGCCACATTGTTCAGTTGAAGCACCAATGATTTGAACTTTGTGAAAAAATCCTCAGTCGTCTCAAAGTGAGTTGGGATCAATGAGATCAACTCATTTTCAAGTTGGTGACAACTCATCTCATCAGTATTCCAAAAAAACAACTCAATATTGAGCCATAATTAGTTGGGTATTATCATACTGTCTACATGGAAAATAATATCCCTCAAAATGCTGAGACAAAGCATCATGAATGCTTCATCAAGTGTGTTGAAGTACTAAATTTTTCCATATCATAGTTGGGCTTGGTCTCAGTTCCCATTTTGACTTTGTAGAGGCCTTTCGACCTTATGTGGATCACCATTTCATCCTTATATTTGAAATATTTGAATGGGGTAATCAATACATGAGTATTCTCCATTCTTGCTTATGCACTAGGTGACAAAAACACTAGATGTACTTCCAATCTAAACACTTCATTTGTTTTGGAAAATAACCCAAATAGCAACTCAAACACTCTAGATTTCATTTTCAACTTCAAAGATCTCTGATACGATGTGAAAATATGATTCACAATAATATATAGAACAATATATAGAAGCTAAGGAAATATTCACTATTCAATATATTCACAAACTATGCAATAAAATAGTAAAATTGAAGAAATTAGCACACATAGATGGTGCCGATAACTGAAGTTTCTATTAGTGTACAAATTTTAAATATGTGCGGTGCATATTTATAATAAAATGGGATAAAAATTTTATCCTTAAGAGGAAAAGTGGTGCCATATATGTGGGAGGCTTAGATTGGGCCTCAAATTCCCCTAGATTGACCAATGAGCTCCCAGACCATGTCAAATGGTCACAAATGGCTATGTGAACATGGGTAAAGCATACTAGGACATAAATTTAGGTAGTATAGGTTTGGTGGAGTGCATGGGTGACTAGAAGTGGATCTAGGAAACATTTAATGGTCCAAAAAGGAACAAATCCCCACCCAAATATAGGCATAGGAGACTCTCGTCAAACCAGTTTCATGCTTAAAAAAGTAGGATCACCACAAGGACCTAAATTTAGTAAATGATGGATATCATGCTCTTATTTTACCAAAATTAGGGCACTTGGGTGCATTTACAAGTCCAAAACCCCCATATATGTTGCTAGACCAACATAGCTAAGGTCTGGACCATATGACATAAGTACAAGAAAAATGAAAATGTGTCCTAGGTGTATGTGACCATGGTACTAGGTGGTATGATGTTCGAACAATTCTCAAAGTGAATTCCATGGTAGTTGACAATCTACTTCACGATACTTGACCTATCTATGATACGATTAAATACAAAATAGGTTGTAGTTTCACCATCCTCTTTCACAATAGGCATTTATTCCAACCACATAGTAAAGTAGTCAATGAAAATGATAATATGTTTATTCCACCTAGAAGAAACTAGGTTGCATGTCATAAATTATACCTCCTGCTTAGTAAAGGGTCCTACCACGAGAATGGGAAAAATAGGAGCTCAATGTGACCACATTTGTTTTATGAAAAAACTTACAAGTATGGAAATGCTTAACAACCTCCACACAATATTTAAATATTATAGGAAACAAATAATCGTCATGCAAAGTATTCTAAGTTGTTTCCAACCCAAATATATGACCCCCACATGCTCCACTACATGAATCATTCAAAACAGACTCACCCTCTTCATGAGTCAGGAAACGACACAAGATTGGATCTACTCCTCATTTTTAGAGAATGTCACCAATAATGAGCTTGTTTTTAACATTAAACCATAAATTCCTCCATTATTCTCATGAAGAGGTTGTTGGACACTTCAATGTTTTGAGATATATCAAGATGTTTCCATGCCAAGGATTCGAGGTATAAATCAAGAAGACATATCCATAAAGGAATGTGTCATCTTCTATATTATAACTCTCGTCACTCGAGAACTTAGAAATAAGCTTTGTGAATACCAAATAATTCTTAGACTTAGAAGATTGAAAATAAAGGTAAAAATATTGGAGTATCACGATCCATTTGTTAAATTTTCCCTCAATTATACGTCGTTTTAAAATGTATTGAAATGGATTTACATCCACAATGACATCGGTTATTTGAAATAAAATGTAGTGACACAACATATGAACAAAATAAACAACTACTAGTGCCAATTTCTCCACTTGAGAGTACTGAATTTTAGGTCATATGAGGGCTCAACTGAGGTAGTAGATGACGTGCTCCTCGAGATGAACATCTTCGTGAATTAACACTATGCCAATTGCAGAATCAGACACGACCAAATATAACATAAAATATTTAGTGCAATTTGTTGGCTCAACAAATGTCTAATAATAGTTCTTTTTTAAGGGAATCAAATGATTGTGGTGCAACCTCATATCATCAAAATGGGGTATCTTTTTTAGTAGGCAAATGAAACACTAATTTATTTTAGCATAGTTAGCTATAAACCGCTTGAGCAAAATGGAATTTCCTTGTAAACTCTGAAGTTGTCTAATTGTAGGAGGAGGAGTTAGATTTATAATCTCTTCTACTTTGCGTGGGTCAACCATAATCCCCTTGTTCAAAACTATAAATCCTAATAACCATCATGACTCGACACAAAAGACACAGTTGTGGGGATTCAAAAAAATCTTATAGTGTATACATTATTCAAACACTAATTGTAAATTGGATGGATGGTCCCTTATCTTGCAAGATTGTGAAGGGAGGTCATCTAGATAAGGTTCGACTATGTGTTTGATATCATGAAAAGAGAAATGCATACATCATTGGAAGGTGGATATAGAATTTTCAAACCAAAGGGAATATTCCTATATGTAAAGGTACCACAGGGATAGATGAAAGGAGTATTGTGCTGATATTCGGGATTGATTTGAATATATTTATACCCTGAAAATCCATCCATAAAGGAAAAAATTTCACTGCTTGCACAGTAGTCTATTATTTGATTAATGAGTGTCGTTGGGTAGTTATATTTCGAACATGATTTATTAAAATCCATAAAATCATTGAATACGTGAATAGTCCCTTTATTTTTATTGACTAAAATAGGGTTAGCCTACCCATTTCATCGTCGAAATAGGGTAGACGAAACCTGCGTTTAGGAGGTTCTCAACTTGAACTTTAACAATTGTCGGCTTCCTTAGATTGATGGATTTTTTTTTTCAAACAGGTTTAATGTTAGGATATGTATTTATTTCATGTTAAAAAATGGATGGGTTGATACCTAGAATCTCCTCATATGACTAGGAAAATATGTCATAGAATTCGTTAAAAATGTCGGTATAAATGGCAATCTCTTCAGCTAAAAAGTTTGCTCCAATGGAAATATTCTCAATGACATCATATTTAGTGGAAATATTGATCAACATAGTTTCATAGATGTTTTCCATATTCCCTTAAGAAAAAATTCCTTCTTTCAGTAAAGGTTTAATGGGATGATTTATATTCAATGCAAAGTCTCAGGTGGAACTCTTGTTTCTCTATCATATTCATGTGTGGAAGAAAATAGGACTTATGGTTCCTATCTTCCCAAGGTTTATATATTCATACCATAGCTTGTAAAATGGAATAATATGAAGGTAAAATTATGTCTAAACAATCAAAATAATACATAGAGTTCACATCCCATGTAGACAAGTAATCTACATCTTACTCCTCCTAGATAGAAAGAGTCACAATGGGATCTATAAAAGCATCGTAAATAGATTGATAAGAAACTTTTGTTGTGGATGAGGGTACTTTCAGTTCAAATTGCATGGGCAAAATACATGAATCATTCTTATTTAAAATTGAATAAAAATCCCCATATGTATTCCCCAGACCAGTTGATCCGATATAATTTACAGTAGCAAGGAGATGAAAATTACCCAGAATTGAAGTATACATTCCTACTCCTAAAATCTCATTCATCGAACAAGCCTAATCAATCATCTAGATATTTGATTATGATGTATCTACATGAATTTTTTTGGGTAAATGATAATTGATCAATTTTAACCATCTTTCCTTCAGGAGGAAACATGAGTACCTGAAAATGCATGATGGGAAGTAACACATAACATAAGTCCAATTCCTACCCAAAAGAAAATTATAATAAAAAGGAGCATCTACCACTTCAACCTCAACTGAAACTACTTTCCTTTCCAATTCAATATCGAAATAAGGTAGAATATTGTGAGTATGGAAAGACCTACCATTGAAAGAACTGAGTAAGTTTATTGATGGAACCAAATTAGGGGACCCTAAATCTCTCCAATAGGATATGGCCATTACAAAAGCATATGCACCTTTATCAACGATCATTCCTCCAATGGTTTAAGTCCCATGGAATACTTTCATATGGAAATATGCATGATACGAGGAGCATGGTTTGACATTGAACATATCAAACTTAGATACTAGGGTTGTATATTAAAGACTACATATTGTAGCTAGAAGCATAGTTCATTTTGAGGGAAAATTTTGTAGCACTTGTAAGGTATAATCCCATGCATTATGGTTGTGTGATGCACTTTTAAAATCACCTTCTGGTAGTTTAGGCATAAGCTCGACCAAATTTTCAATGGAGAGAGGGGTCGATGTCTAAGAAATCTCTTTCTCTTTGTAGTGCTTTGTCTGCCGGGCAGAGCACTCAATCCTATCCTTAACAATGAAGAAAATATCCACTTCAATTTAAGATTTTTCATTTAAATTTTGTGCAGTAAGGAGATAGTTCACCAGTAAAATACCTCAAATTACTTCTGCTCTTGAATCCTTCTCCCGCTCCTGCTTTTGCTCCTGCTCCCACTCCTGCTCCTGCCTTTCCCTCTCTTGCTCCTAAAGGAGCCTTACTGCCAACTCTGATTTTCCACCCTGCCGACCAGCAGGTTTGCTGGCCCTAGGAAACCGATGGGTTTCCTAGCCCCCGAGCCCACGTGCCAATAAAATGGATAGCAACCTCCCTCACTCAGAGTGAAAATCTGCCTGGAGCTAATTTCTCCCTTCTTCCTCTCTGTTATTCTCTCCAAATTTTTCCCCCGAC
>LPNX010082358.1:78652-94017 GCA_001517045.1 Pseudotsuga menziesii | reverse complement strand
TAAATTCTAAAATTACAATAAAGTTATACAATTCTTAAATGACAAATAGAATTAAAATAATAAATAGTTAGTAATAATAGTAAAAATAAATAAAAAATTGGGTCCCTTTCTCGGCTCTCAATGTTTTATTATCTAAAAGAATTTTAAATATGTAATAACTAAGCTTAAATAATATTAAAATAACATAAACTTTTGAATTTTTTTAACACGTTAACCTACTTACCTAACCTAGCCCTAGCTCTTAGCTCAGTGCCACATAGCTCACCCACGCTCATTCCTTCACGTGTTGAACTCCTCTCCGTGGTTCCCTTTTCTCCCATGCAGCCCAACACCCACATGATTTGAGGCTGCATGCGCCCCACCTGTCCACCAACATTTAGCTAGTGCATGGCGTGGAGTCCCCCCCCCCCTCGCTCCTTCAAGAATCCTCTCATTCGTACCCGCGCACAAGGCCCTTCTCAACCCACTGAATCCGACAGTCGGAAACCTACTCGCTTTCCCTTGATCGAATGGATCTTGTCCGTCCAGCTCGATTTATGGCCATCAGACTGGATTCCTCCGCCTGTATGGATTTATGACTGTCCAAATGGCTTCCTTGGTCTGTTTGGGCTGCCCATATGGTCCTGGTTCCCCTTAGAAGGAGGAGTGAGCATCATGCAGGAGGGTCGAAGCTTATCTTGTTCTGGTGGGTGTCTGTTTTGTTGAAGGATGCAAAATGGCTTCTGCCGCTACTTGTATTTATGCCTGCACAGGAACACCATATCGAATTGAAGGGGGGGGGGGCGTGGGAGGACTCCCGTTGCATGGAAGACACCAGAGCATACAGAAACCCCAGTACGAGGAAAAGGAACACGACATTGTACGACATCACCAATATATTAAATCCAGGCTATGCCTTGGATTCAATATACGTTGAATTATCAGGGGAAGGACCAGGAGAACATCCAGCACTGCGGCTTGCATTGCATTAAATCTCACATAACGACTGAAACTAGGGTTTCTCACCATGGCCGAATAGAGGGCGAAGAAGGAACTGAAGGAGGCGTAGGGAACGGCCTGGTAAGCTTGGAGAAGGGGAAACAGGGGTTCAAATAGAATCTCTACTTTAGGGTATTGCATGAAGAATTAGCGGTTGTATTGTAAGCCATTAAATAATGGCAGGACATACCCTAAAGCTGCCACGACCCGGTCCGTTGCAGGGACCACAGATTGCATTGTGATTATGTGCATTCTTGGTGTCTTTGTTGATGTCAAAATTTTCTTCTTCATCTTCGTGCAGCCATTCCCGATGCCACCCAATGTAGCAATTAAAGGTGCTGGTGTTGGCGTTATACCTCTTCCTCTGGCTGATGATATGGTGGACAACAGAAATGATTTTTTTTTTTTTTTAAAAGATGGAAAGAAGCTGCTGCAGCAGAATTCCGTAGCATCGTATTCATTTTTTATTCATTCAAAATACAGTGGTGTTGCAGGGTTTACCGATTACAGTCACAAGCACCAGAAAGCTCTAATTACAGCGAGAACTGCACTTTTTATCTAATTAAAGCTCAACCTTGTATTAGAGATAGAACGTTGGTTACTCCCACCATGATTTCCACAGATGTATACTGAAAGTCACCGATAACTATTGAATCTGCGTCATACATCCTCATTTTTCCAATTCCATATTCTAGATACATGATTGATACTTCTTCTGGCGGAGGCAGATTATCACCCATTCTGCTATAGCAACTCCAATGTTCTCGGCATCTAGGCATTTAGTGCTAGTATCCTAAGCCCTCTGCGACTTTGCCCGTCCATTCGGTTCCAAGGTCATTTGCGAGGTAATTCTTACTAACTTTTACTAGCTGGGTTTGTAGACAAATACATAGATAATTTAAACTCTAGCTAACTGGTAGCCATGTTTAGACATAAAATTAATTGCCAATGATGAAACCTACTCATGCTTAAATT
Source organism: Pseudotsuga menziesii (assembly GCA_001517045.1). NCBI lineage: Eukaryota > Viridiplantae > Streptophyta > Pinopsida > Pinales > Pinaceae > Pseudotsuga > Pseudotsuga menziesii. Next base: position 92,064 of record LPNX010082358.1, on the reverse strand, counting down.
TCTATTCAGATTGTACAAAAATACAATTTAGTTAGGTTTTGACAATAAATTGGATGAGGAACTGTGTTGTTTTAGGCTTATGGAAATGTTATACAGATAATTACATGGAGGATATAGATGATAAACATAATCGGTTTGGGCTATGTTGAAACTTGAGATTCTGAAAATTGTTACATGGCTATGAAAATCTGGTTAATTTAGAGTATTTTGCATTTTAAATTGATCAATGTAGGTATGCTCAGTATTCTCTTGATATGGGATATGATGCAAGTCTATTATATTTTATTAGAATCTCTTTTGATGATAAATAAATTCTGATTTAAGATATATTTAAACTAGTTTATCAACGATGGCAGCCTATATTACTTAAAAAAAAATTACATAATAAAAAGAACTGAATAGAGGCAAAGTAGTGCTGTGTTTCAAGTAAAAGTGATGCGTTTCAATTCGAATAGTGTTATTTAATGGCTTAAAATAATTTCTATCTATCTATCTATCTATCTATCTATCTATCTATATATATATTTCAATATATCAATTGCGAGCCCTCTGGTTCCAGATTTGGAACCATGGCTCTGATACCATTCTGTAGTGCTTTGTCTGCCGGGTAGAGCACTCAATCCTATCCTTAATAGTGAAGAAAATATCCATTTCAATTTAAGATTTTTCAATTAAATTTTGTGCAGTAAGGAGATAGTTCACCAGTAAAATACCTCAAATTACTTCTGCTCTTGAATCCTGCTCCCACTCCTGCTTCTGCTACTGCTCCTGCTCCTGCCTTTCCCTCTCCTGCTCCTGAAGGAGCCTTACTGACAACTCTTATTTTCCACCCTGCCGACCAGCAGGTTTGTTGGCCCTAGGAAACCGACGGGTTTCCTAGCCCCCGAGCCCACGTACCAATAAAATGGACAGCAACCTCCCTCACTCAGAGTGAAAATCTTCCTGGAGCTAATTTCTCCCTTCTTCCTCTCTGTTATTCTCTCCAAATTTTTCCCATGACCATCCTCCTTTCAAATCCCCAAAATCCCCCTCCTTATACCTCCTTCCCCCACTGCCTTCCTTCTTCCACCGCCCCTTCTCCCACCGCCTCTTTCATTAATTTATGTTATTCTATTCTTGAAAAGTGTAGTTAAATTTTTCTTTGACATGTGTTATTTTTCTTAAATGGTATGTGTTACACAACCCTCACCAAATGTCCTAGAATTTTAAATTGTGGCTTACTTAAGTTTTATACTGAGCGGCAAGGTAATGATAATCATAATTTTGTTAATTTTTATTTATTAACAACTAAATAATAAATACTTAATAATTAACCTTAATAATATGAAATAATATAGAAGTAAAATAATAATTAATATTATTAACCAACAATTAATTAATTGTAGTCTCATAATTAATTGCTCGGAATGATAGCTTTGTTTAAAATAAAAGCACTTACTAATCGGAATGATAGCTTTGTTTAAAATAAAAGCACTTACTAATCAGAATGATAGCTTTGTTTATTTTTAATTAAATAAAAGCACTTACATTAATATGGGGCATTACACTCTTTTTATGATGCCTCCGAGTCATAATTCTTTTCTCTATTTTTTAGTAGGGCGTGCGATCAAACCATGTTTATATAGGATTGATGAGATGAAGAGGAACCTTCAGTTCCCCCAGTGGTATTAGATCCACCCGAAGCTACATTTTGTCCCTTTGGAAATGGATCCTTGAGGAACATGGGGTGTTGTTGTTTAAACAAATTATGGGTTTGTTCCATAAGGGGGAATTAGTAACTGAAGAGATATTCTCGACAAATCTTGAAATGTAATTTCACCTTTTTATTTTCTTTCTTACCCCCCTTGGCATCATTTATGGGATTAAATTTGCTCTTCTATATTCTCCATTGTTTCCTCTATTCTTATTCTCACTCAATTGCTAATTATACGTTTGTATATATTGCATGTTATTTGCATCATTCGTTTGAAGGGAAAGTACGGAAATAGTAGTTTCCTCTACTACAAATTGATTCACAAATAATTCATGTATTTATTTAGACAAAGACTCTACAGTAGTTGTCTCAATTGAACCTATGATGCCATAGGCATGTGGTCTAGGTTTTAGTTTCATAGGGTTAGTATTCTATCTTCTTGAATCCATTATAATCTCATACATAATACTAGATTGAGCATAGATCATATAAAGTTGTTGTGCTCTAACTATGGATTCCTCTTTGTTAGTCACTCGCGAAGTAGAAACATATTTTAAGATGTAAGGTAGAAGTTATTTCAACAACCACTCTAATAATAATTTAGGAGGTATATTATCATTAATCAACCTCTTTCGTCACTGCCACTGCTGAGTGTGATCAAATATGTGTGTGGATTTATCTTTTCTTAAGGTGGAAAAAATATTTATGTTAACATCATACCAAACAAGGAGATGGAAGTGATTAAGAAATACCATCACTAAATCATAAAAACTATTAGAAGTGGAAGATGGAAGTTGATAGTCTAAATGTTTCTTGATATTAGAGAGATGTTTCTCGATGTACATTTTTTATATCTAACAGTTAAACTAATAGTTATCCAATATAAGTCGCATTAGAATTGATGTTAATCTAATAGTTCTAGAATCATTGGAGTTAAGCTAATAGTTGTATCTAATAATCAAATAGTTGAAGATAATTTTTAATTTTTAGAACTATCACTAATTGTACTTATCACATGTTAATTAACATATTTTTTATTTTTTGAAATTATTAATTATTAAGCGATTAGAGTTGAAGTCAAGTTAATAGTTGTAAAATCATTGGACTTAAGCTAATAGTTGTACCTAATAGTTAAGTTAATAGTAATCCAATATAAGTGTGATTAGAGTTGAAGTTAAGCTAATAGTTGTATCTAATAATGGAATAGCTGAAGATTATTTTTAATTTTTAGAACTATCATTAATTGTACTTATTACATGTTAATTAAGATATTATATATTTTTTACGATTATGATAGATAGTAGAAAGAAGCATCTGCAACTTGATGCATGGTTGGGGGGTTCGGTCACCAAGGCGGAAGGATTTATGGAGAACCAGCAACGGAAGAGCATCTCTGTAGATCGGCCCACGATGGTTCCTGCTCCTCCCCATGGGGAGAGGGACTGTGGGAGGAACACACCCTCAGAGGAGGGGTCCACAATTCCCACTCTGATCTCGGACATGAAAACTGATAATGGAAAAGGACTAGCGATGGCAACTAACTTTCTCATAGATGGGGAAGGTTCTAGTGGGATCAACAAAGAGGAAAAGACAAAATAGGAAACAACAAAGACATGACATTGCATCCCAAAATCTAAGACAGTGCCAAATCTTCAAATTAAATCACAAAGGATCAGGGAATAGATTGAGTACATGAAATACCACTCCATCATAGCCAAGTTTGTTGGGATCTGGCCCATAGAAAAGAACCTATTCTGGTGGATTAATAATACATGGAAACCCCAAGGGAACTATGACCTTCAGCTGGGAGCAAAAGGATTCTTCACAGTCATCTTCTTTAATGAAGAAGATAGAACTTGAATTTTTGAGAACGGTCCATATTTCTATAATTCGACGGGACTCTTCCTAAGGCTATGGAAAGAGAGATTCAACCCTGATAAAGAAAACCTCACGATTTCCCCGGTATTGATAAGAATGTACTCTCTCCCAACATAGTAATGGAATGAATAAATTATGATGGATATAAGAAATACACTGGGAAACTTTATCAAAGTCTCACAGAAAAACCAATAGCAGAAGTATATCTCTTATGCCTTAATTTGTATCTACCTCAAGATTTCTAGAGATCTACTAGACGAAATTGAGTTATCCTGGGAGGATGAAGAATGGTTCCATGCAATAGAATACAAATAGTTCCTGTTCAGATGCAGAAGATGCCATGATCATGGACACCTATTCTAGGTGTAACACCCCGGTTTCGACCCCGTTTGCATGATGTATATATTGTAATTAATTGTGGAGAGGAGCTCAAGGAAAAAGCCCCACCATCGATTTGGTTGCGTATGTTTCGGCAATAGAGGTAGTTGCTGATGGTATCTTGTGCTATTTCACACATTATAATTTGGCATCATGTAAATACACACATCAATTAAAACTAAAACCACAACCAGCTACGGCAGTGCAACTTTGAATGAAAAGGGCATGGTTCCAAAGGATAAGGGGTGGGGGATGTCAAATCTTGGTTATGGGTGAAAAACCCATGTTTTACCACCTTGTTGATTCTACCACCTTTCTTGTCTCATCCAACCTCTTCCAACCTCTTTAATGTTTTGTTGGGTAGCTGAGGAGTTATGGCTGAGTTGTTGAGGGCAGTTATTGCAGGAGGAAACGTGGGTAAGGAGGAAGCAACTCCATTCTTTCCCATTCCTCCATATTCCCCACGATGCCATTGTTCCCTATCTATTCATTCTCATGCAGAGGTCGGTTCATCTCCTCACACACCTGGCATTCACCTCCACCGCCATCTTCTTCGTGGTCTATTTTTCCTGCTCGCGCGCAGGGTCCTGGTCTGTTCATGCTCACGTGCAGGGACTCTGCGTTGGTTTTGATCACGCCGTGAGCAAGAGAAATCATGGCTGTTTCTTGGGATTCTTGGGTGTAGCAGCTATTTTGCACTCAAGGACTGTGTGTAAGTTTCCTTACTGATTTGCGGTTGTGCATTTGTTTTCCTCTGTGTGTTGCGGTTTGGTGCAAGTTGCACTCATGCAAAGACTATTTGAGGTCATTTTCCCATGTTGTGAGTCGTGCTCACTCATTATGTTTGGGACTGTTGCCTTCCCCGTGTTTTGTTGACTGTGAGTTTTGTTTTTTCATGTGGCTGCTGTTGGTAATGGTGTGACTGTTGGCTTCTCCCTTGTTTTGTGGACTGTGTAATGTTGCCATCATCCATTGTGAATTGGGCTACTGATATACCCTGGTTTGGGTGTTGTTGCTGAGTTGTTTTGGCCACGTTAGGGCCAAGAATAACTCTGTGTTGTCTAGTGGACTAGAGCTGTGCTCATCTTTTGTTTGGGATTATCCCTGGTTGCATTTAACTTCTTCATAGGGTTGTGAAGGGATTTTTTTGCTGCGTGCAAGCAGTGGTTGGTCTTTGGACTATGCTGGCTTGGCCGGTTGTTGATGGCCGGATAAACCCAGCGGTGTTGGTTTAGCTGATTGTGTCCCTTGGCTATGTGTAAGCCTGTGTTGACCCTTATCCTTGAGGAATCATGCCCAGCTCGGGGGTGGCAGCGTTGCTGAGAGATTCATGAGCACACTGGCCTATGGTTGGGTGGAACGTTGTAGCGACATAGATGGTTGCGGGTGAATTCTCCATCAAAGATAAGTGCTGCCGCTATCCCATCTCTGCAAATTATATCTATTGGTTTATGAATTGGGATGAACATGTGAATGATGGATTATATGTGTGTTGCTTCCGCTGATTATTGAGTAACTCTGTATGATTGAATAATTATGCATCTATGCATCCTGTTATGGATCATGTTAAGTTTCTTATTTTCAGCATTGATGATTTGAACATGTTCATGGGGCTATTTTCCCATATGCTTGGTGTTGGTCGCGTCCTCTTTGCCGGTCTGAGGGATGGGGACATGACAGAGTGGTATCAGAGCTCATGGTTGCAACAATGGGCCTCTATGGGCCAAGAAGATGTAGTGACAGAAGGTGGAATTACCTTCTATGTTCAGCAGAATAGCAGCAAGCTTCAAAAATGGTCTAAGTGTTGACATTCAGGTCATCAGAGGATTTGGTGGTTTGGACTTCTGCTATGGCAGAAGGATTTGGCGTTTGACAGTACACAGCTGCGGCTGTGAAAAGGACTGAACCACCAATGCAATAGTGGATCCGATTGTTGACGGAGAGAAAATTTGGAAAATTTGCCTACGTATTGGAGCAATCGGAAGAGTTAGCGGAAAGCTCCTCCGAAATGTCGGAAGAAGATAAGGTTCTGCGTGTCACCATTGCGGATGGAGAAACGATTAGGCGTCTGATGGAAAGTTGTCGGCCATCAAAAGAAGAAAGTTCTTCGAGCCTCCGCCATTGCGGAAGCCAAAGTCATTTGGCTTCCGATGTAGAAGCCCGCCGACGCTGAAACAGTTGGAAGAAAGCCGCGACAAGTTGACGAAGTGTTCCGCAATCAAAACAATTAGCGAAGTGAACTTCCACCGTTGCGGAAGAGTTGGCAAAGTGAACTTCTGCCGTAGTGGAAGAATTTTTGAAGTGAACTTCCATCGTTGCAGAAGAGTTGGCGAAGTGAACTTCCACCATAGTGGAAGGAGAAAGGGTTTTGCGTCCACCGTTGCGGAAGAAGAAGCAACTAAGCGTCTGATGGGAAAGTGGTCCGACCGCCAACAGGTGTTATATATTCGGTAGAAAGAAGAAAGACAAATTTTGAAAAATTTGTCTAAGTGATGAAATCGTCGGCAGAGAAAGGGGAATGATTGCCGCCATTGTAGAAGCCAAAGTCATTTGGATTTCGATGTAAAAGCCCACCGATGCCGACCAGGTCATGCCACGATAGATTTGGCCCCCGATCGGAAGGAGATAGAAGATGACAAGCCACCGTTGCGGCTAACTGGAGGAAATTCCTTGCCGACGAGAAGAAGAAAGTCTTTCAAAAGGCTAAGTATGAAAACTGTCAGCAAAGTTAGCTATTGGGTAGCTGGTGTGGCAGCAGGAATCAGAGGAAATAGTGGTTTGGCGTTTCGTCGTTGCGGAAGCCAAAGAGACTAGGCTTCCGATGAGGAATGACCTTCGACGCCGAAAGTTGAAATTTTCTAAGGCAGAAAATTGTTGACTGGCAGAAGCAAAAGCGTTTCATGTTCCGCCGTTGTGGAAGTGAAAGCGTTCCATGTTCTGCCATTGCGGAAGTGGAAGCGTTTCATGTTCAGCCTTTGTGAAAGTGAAAGTGGTTCATGTGCCGCCGTTTCAGAAGGCAAAGGCATTAGCCTTCCGATGTGGAAATACCACCAACGCCGCAAGAAAGAAGTTAAAAAATTTGTCTAAGGCCTGAAATCGAAAAAAGAATGGTTTTGAGAGCCGTCGTTGCAGAAGAAACAATGGTTCCGAGAGCCGTCGTTGCGGAAGAAACAATGGTTCTGAGAGCCTCCGTTGCGGAAGAAAGAATGGTTCCAGGAGCCATCGTTGCAGAAGTCCAAAGTGCTAAGACTTCCGATGTGGAAAGACAGTCGAGAGCTGATTCTGCGGCTGCGGAATGGATTTGGGAGCCAATTCTGCAGCCGCGGAAGGGATTCAGGAGCCGATTCTGTGGAACGGTTAGTGGTTTGAGAGCCGATTTTACGGATGGATAATTGGAATAAGACCTGATTTAACAAAGGAAAAATTGAGTTTTTCAAAGGGGATTTCTTAGTGGTTTACAGGTGGCTGAAGTTGGCAACCAAAATGCAGCTGTGTGTAAAATGCAAGGATTTGGTGAGAAGTATTCATTTTTAGAAGTGGTGTGGTTTTCACACCCGAGGTCAGAATGGAGCATGTGGATAGGCGTTGGAAAGCTTATCTAGTAGGGAACAAGGGTAAGCCACCAGGAATCTGAGCATGGAGCATAAAAGTGCTAGTGATGGCCGCTGCTATCAAATGGATGAATCTGGATAGTTGCATGCCAGGGGAAACAAGGACTATGAAGTCAACCAGCTGCTGTGTGGAAAAGGAATTCTATGAGAAGATGAGGGATTTGAAAGGGAAGTTTTCATTAGACCCTATCTTGATGATTATAACTACATTTCCTAAGTTTATGCTTGAAATGCATGAGGATATGTATTGCATGCATAGGATATTGCATGATTGGTAAGAATATTGGAAATTATATATTTATAATGAACCACTAATGATAATCATTGCTTTGATGTTGGCATTAGTGGAAAAACCAACGATGACATGGACCTAGCTGAATATGTTGCTGATGCTGATGGAGTGTGACCAGCAACCCTCTGGAGAAAGGGATAAGGCAACAAGTCCATAACAAAAGTTGGTGAGCAAATTCTGCAATCTCCTGCAAAGGACCAACCAAATTGGTCATGGCAAGGGTGCAAGTACGACCCATGCAGGTAAGAGTTGCTTATGACAAATTCCATGGAGTGGTAAAGGTAAGAGACCTCATACCATGTGGATGTTGGAATATAGAAAGGTGTCATGCCTAGATATGTTGATAATATTGATTATAGTAATGCATCCTATATGAGGTAGTCATGGTTAGCCCATGGTATGTTGAATGCATTGAGATGAGTGCATGTGATATTATGAATAACTAACAGCTGAAATGATGAATTAATGATAATTCTAGAACTGTTTCAAAGGCTGTTATGAATGCAAGATAGTCATGATCAATTGGCTGCCAGAAATGCTCTATTGAAGAGCAAGGTGGTATGAATGATACGCTTGTGATGTAAGGGTATATAAACTTTCATTTAATTACATGAATGATATGACTATACCTTGCAATGTTAGTATGATAATGATTGCATGAAGTAAATGAGCTTCGATAATATTGATGAGACTAACAATTGGAAGTATTTGAATTTTATAATTTCTAAAAATGCTTCAGTGATGGTTGTAACAATGAAAAGGTTATATGCATCTAGACTTACCAAGTGTTTGGTTGATTGAAGCTCATGTTTCAGGTAGATTATTTCAAGAATGGCATTGAGAGGTAAGACCCTGACCAATGCCAGAATCTACCATATGATATGCATAATAGGTTGTTAAAATTCGAATTGTGAATTTCGGATTTGAGAAATTGCTAACAACCACTAGCCATTGTTGGCTTGCATAAGATCATGTTTGGTTGATTGAAACTCATGTTTCAGGTAGATTATTCGAGCATGGCAGTGAGAGGTAAGACCCTGACCAATGCCAGAATCTACCATTTATGAGAATAAATCTCTGGCTGTGAAAGTAGTTGATATGCATAATGGGTTGTTAAATTTGAATTATGGATTTCGGATTTAAGAAAGTGCTAATGACTACTAATCACTGTTGGCTTGTGTGAGATTGTGTTAGGAGGGACACATGGTAAGTGGGTATTCATGTTATGATAGTAGGCATAACATTATAATGGGCATAGTAATGCTGCTTACAAGAAACCCACAATTGAGCAAGTCAATTTCTGTAGTAGATAGAATTGCAAATTCTTATTGAATTTGATTGCTAATGTAATTGCTTGGTTATGGAACGATCAATTTGGATTGCAGTATCATGTAATGATTGACTGTTTGGATATTTGATGAATGTGTCAGGGGTACACACTATAGGAAGGCCATGTGTGATGGCCTGTAGAAGCCAAAATTCATGGGAAGGTTTTCCCTTATCTTGGAAATGGGGTTTGCGTGAAACTACATTAGACATTTTGAAAATGTCTCATCTGCACTGCATGTCTGGTGATAACATGAGTGAGATGGTATGGTTTATGTTGGTAAGACATGTGTGAATGTGAAATGTAAAACGGAGTTAGGATGGCTAACTGAGATACTGTTGACTCAAGGAAGGAGCTTCCATTCCTCCTTAACAAAGGCATACTGCGACGGCAAATGGATAAGTGTTCTGTGACCCTTGCTAAGAATATGCATGTTTAATTATTAAATTCCATATGCAGAACATGTTTTGGTTTTATTTCCATGACGACCGATTGCTTGAGTATGAATAGGACCTACATGGCACATGTCAGAGAAGAGTGTACACTTTTTCGATGTCGAGTCATGAAAGGGTTTTCAATATTGATTACACTCTGGGGAGTGGACACACTCCTGGTGTCTCAATACTTGATAGTGAATGTTGAGAAATATGATTACGGTTTTAAAAGCAATAACGCTAATGAGTTTGCTTGTATTGCTTGTGTTGCTTGTGTTAACAGGCTAAAGGTAAAGATAAAGGTAAATGGTTGGTATAAGTTTATGGTTGATATAAGTGTATGTTGGTATAAGTGTATGATGGGCTGTGATATGCCTGAGGATCTATAGTAGATCCTAGACCTAGAAATGGTCATGATAAGTTCCAAGCCCAGTTGACATGGTTATGTACTGGCTGGACATTAATTATTTGATGTTATGGAGCAGACGACGTGCTGACCTAATGTCTAAGTCCATAGGCGATCCCAATGCTTGCAAAGCGAAGCAAGATCCTGTGGACAAACGAGGAAATGCATAATACAGATAAGTATTGGATTATTTTGCTTATGAATATACATGTGTATGGGTGATTCCATGAAGATGGGTAACACTTTTTGGCCAAATTTGGCGATGAAAACCTGATTTTTTACTCATGTGCTAGATAGAAGCCCTCAAAACGCATATATGCCATGTGAATTTTGACTTGCAGTAAAAAAACAAATTGTAGAATATTATGTTGGCTTCATAGCAATATTTTTTTTTAAATATTCCGATGTCATTTAATGTGTGAATTTTTGCATTTAATGAACTGTGTGACCTTAAAAATTTGAAGAAGCTAATAAGTGGCTCATGTCCACGTAGAGTAATTCAATATTGCATTAATAATTTTAAAAAAATAAATATATGAGCATGATCTACATAAAATGCACTGTGATGTGCATATTTTTTTGTTAATTATTTTCGCATTATACAATTATTTATTATTTTTTGAAAGTGACCACATTCGATTTCAGCATCGTTTTAAACACATATTTGTCCACGTAAAGGAATTTTTTCTATTTTTTCAAAAATTGAAAAACCAAAGATACCCTTTTGAAGAGGACACGTTGATATGTGATGTGTGGATTTTTAAGAATTTTTTGGGTGTGTATTTTTAACTCTGCGGATTTTTGTTTGAGCTGCTTCGAAGTTGCAGTGTGGTTTTCTAAGTATAAGTTTTAGAAGTAATTAAAAAATAAATTTCATATGAATGCCAAAATGTGTGTATGATACGTCAATGGATAGAATATTCGTTGGTGAATTTATCGGTATCAAATCCGCTCAGTTATGTGCTAGGAATGGCAGGGTTTACACCTCTGCAAGGAACAGGAAATTTTTCATTTGTTTGAATGTGGGCTAAGTCTGTTTTTTTAAGCCCTCGACCGAGGTATGAACCTCGGCCGAGGTATTTAAATACCTCGGTCGAAGTCTTAACAAAACCTCGACCAAGGGTTTGTAAATCCCTCGACCGAGGGTTTAACAAACCCTCGATCGAGGTTTTGTTAAGACCTTGACCGAGGTATTAGCTCAGTCGAGGTCCTTTAAGGCATAAGCCCGGGAGTGAATTCAAACATTAATGACACTCCAACTACAAACTTTAATGTCTTTCCCACCCAAATTTTTAATCAAAATCTATTTAAACATATAATTCATGCTAAACTAAGTCTCCTTCAAAATTGCCTTAGAATTTCATTGAAATTTTTTTGTTTTGTCATACAAAGTTAGCAGTGTAGATTGTTTTGTAGGTTTCAATTTGGATTGTTGATCAATCACAATGGGAAGCAACCAACGTCGAACAAGAAGAAATGAAAGAAATCAAGACAAAATTGAAGAGAAAAGAGAGAAAGATAAAGAAAGGAAGAGGAGAAAAAGAACAATCTTGAGAGAAGAAGAAATTCCAAATGAAGCTATGATGGAGGAAGCAAATCCCATTGATATAGGTATAATTTCAAAAATATGCAATTTGATTTTCATTTTCATAGTTTACAATTTCAAATTCAAATTAAGAAATTCAAATTAAGGATGAATGTTAACACAAACCTCATCGACGTTCCCTGTCGGAACGTGGGCAGGACCTCCAACAGATGCGTCACTGGCAAAAAGGACCTCCATGAAAGTGGGCTCCTTCATGGAGATATAACACAAAGCAACGTATTAGTTCAAAATATGATTCATTTGAGGATACATTACGATCAATACAATCAAATGACGACATACAATTTGATATTAAAACATTCAAATGAATACATAATTGTATAAAGATATACTTGTCCCGTCGGTCAAGGCCTGCATCTCTGATGCAATCGAAAATATGCATCACAGGCTGTGATAGCATACTCCGCCAGTGTATGGGGATTGAGAAGGCGGATAACATCATCGTCCACCCACCGTAGCTCAGGATCTATAGGTGCGGTGGGTCCTCTTCCTCTCTCTACCTAGACAGCCATCAGGGCACCATGAATTGCCATGGATGTGGCATGTGCAAGCGAAATCCGCTCCTCAGTCGCCAACTGGGACTGATCGCCGATGTCCTCTGTCCCAAGCAAGGTCCTGCTAGGGATGCTTACCAAACGCTGTGGCTTTTGCTGAGCTGCAGGGTCTCTCCTAGCCCTGGGACGCGTCGCACTACATCCCCCACCAGCACCATAGAAGTTCGGGGGTGTGATGGTGTAATCTGGGTGCATATCCATGACAAACTCTGCATATATATGTTTTGAAAAGTACAGTGGGACCTGGTGATGGTGGGGAAACATGCCCCATGCTCCAATGAATCTGTCATAAACAAAAGGTGCTGCAGCCTCTAGCTTAAACTCCCTGAGTCTAAGCGGTTGACCAGCAGCACGGTCAGGAGGGATATCAAAGAGTGTTCCCTTCACATCATGGCCTCTAGTGGCATCTCTCACTACAGGCCATTTATCAGGCCCCATCACTTTAGCCCTTCTACTCTAGCATGCAACTTCCCAAAGGGAACCCAATGGTCCGATGGATTTGTAGACCTTCAGTAGATTGTTTATTGATTCTAACATGATCCACATCGAAGCAGATGTGGGAGAGTTGTCTGCAACTTCCCAGATGATAGATTGCAACCGGTCACGCTGCGCCTCAATGTCCCGCAATGTGATGCAGGTGACATCATCATCCCAGGTTGCTGCCCGAGGAGGGTCAACACCTTGGTCAGCATCTACGCCATCTAAAAATTGGATGAAAACATAAATGTCAGTCAAAATACATATATTAACTGTAGCTGAATTTGAAATCAATAAAAATTAAAGGTAGTGACAACTAAAAAAAAGTGCATTTAATATACCTTTGGGGGGAGCCTCCCCACCGACAGCACCAGTAGTGTCATCATCGATATCCCCCAATGAATGACTTCCAGAGTGGCTGCCACTGGGCTCCCCAGCAGGGGCGTGTGGCATCGCAGGACACCTAGGCGGAGCACCTACAGTGAAAATATAAATGTATACAAGTTAATGATTAAATATACACATGTGAAAGAATTTAATTTTATGTAACTGACAACAAAGAGTACATCATGCATAGTGGTATAATTAACAGTCCTCTGCAGACTCCCGCTGCGAGGGTTCACCGCAGATCCACCGGAACTATGCCTCCGATGGAGCGAAGAGCCCCGTTGTGTAGACGCATCTGCATGAAATAAGACATATATAAATCAGACATATATGGTGATAAAATATTATTATTTTAAAATTTTTCAATCA
>LPNX010082358.1:59213-75444 GCA_001517045.1 Pseudotsuga menziesii | reverse complement strand
TATATATATATGTTCGTGCATTGTGAAAACAAAAGATTGTTAAATGCATGTATGATTGAGAATGAAATGTGTGTATTTGCTCAAGTAAATTTGTGAATGCTAGAATAGCTAATTCCCTGCCCATGAATGGACATGAAGGAGCTCATGTGCCTGTTGGGGAAGGCATGAAAAATATGAAAGTTTCCTTAATGGAACTTGGACTGTCATGCCAATTGGGTAGTTAAATAACTTATTTTGATGCCTATATTATGCTTGGCCTGATAGAATTTCAGTGGTGCATTTCATAGGTGAGAAAAGTGAAACCAGGTGGTGCATGTTGATTATGGCAGTAGATCAAAAGTTGTTGGATGTGGATGGAAGTCTCCTTCAATTGATTTCCAAGACCCAAGAGAACCTTGGGGAGATGCTCAAGATAGAGAAAAGGCAGAGTGAAATGAACCACTAGATTTTGCAAGACTCTATTGGTTTTCAAAGGGAGGTGAAAAGCCTTATGGGAGCAATCGGTAAAGGAAAGGAAGGTGGATCAGCAATGGGACAATCGTCCAAGTGACCAGATAAGAAATGGTCCAGGCATGAAGACTCAAAGGAATTTTAGCAGGTAAAGATGAAGCAGCCAGTAAGATGTTGGAGATGTGGAGGACATCATTTACGCCGGGACTGTCCAGTGAAGGAACATGATGAAGGCGATAGCCGCAAAGTTCCTAGACTTTGGGATCAGCTGGAAGCTGTAAACCAGTAGGAAAAGTCCATGGAAGCCGAGGGGCTTGGTCGTGAATGCTCAAAGTAGATGATTGAACATGGGACAGATCTGCAATTTTGAAATTTTGATGTGCAACTATATATGTATTGTATATATGTAATGGAACACAGAGGACGGTGTTATTCCAAGGGGGAGGGGAATGTAACACCCCGATTTCTACCCCGTTTGCATGATGTATATATTGTAATTAATCGTGGTGAGAATCTCAAGACAAAATCCCCACCATCAATTTGGTTGTGTATGTTTTGGCAATAGAGGTACTTGCCGATGGTATCTCGTGCTATTTGGCACATTATAATTCGGCATCATGTAAATATGCACATCAATTAAAACTAAAACCAAAACCAGCTACGACAGTGCAACGTTGAATGAAAAGGGCATGGTTCCAAAGGATAAGGGGTGGGGGATGTCAAACCTTGGTTATGGGGGAAAAACCCATGTTTTACCACCTTGTTGATTCTACCATCTTTCTTGTCTCATCCAACCTCTTCCAACCTCTTTAATGTTTTGTTAAGTAGCTGAGGAGTTATGGCTAAGTTGTTGAGGGCAGTTATTGTGGGAGGAAACGTGGGTAAGGAGGAAGCAACTCCATTCTTTCCCATTCCTCCATCTTCCCCATGATGCCATTCCTCCCTTTCTGTTCACTCTCACGTAGAGGTCGGTTCATCTCCTCACGCGCCTAGCCTTCACCTCCACCGCCATCTTCTTCGTGGTCTGTTTTTCCTGCTCGCGTGCAGGGTCGTGGTCTGTTCATGCTCACACGCAGGGACTCTTTGTTGGTTTTCCTCATGCCGGGAGCAAGAGAAATCATGGCTATCGCTTGGGATTCTCGGGTGCAAGAGCTATTTCGCACTCAGGGACTATGTGTAAGTTTCCTTACTGATTTGCGGTCGTGCATTTGTTTTCCTCTGTGTGTTGCGGTTTGGTTCAAGTTGCACTCACGCAAAAACTATTTGAGGTCGTTTTCCCATGTTGTGAGCCGTGCTCACTGATTATGTTTGGGACTGTTTCCTTTCCCGTGTTTCGTTGGATGTGAGTTGTGTTTTCTCATGTGGCTGCTGCTGGTAATGGTGTGACTGTTGGCTTCTCCCTTGTTTTGTGGACTGTGTAATGTTGCCATCATCCATTGTGAATTGGGCTACTGATATACCCTGGTTTGGGTGTTGTTGCTGATTTTTTTTTTCCACGTTAGGGCCAAGAACAAATCTATGTTGTCTAGTGGAATAGAGCTGTGCTCATATTTTGTTTGGGATTATCCCTGGTTTCCTTTCCTTCTTCACAGGGCTGTGAAGGGATTGTTTTGTTGCGTGCAAGCAGTGGTTGGTCTTCAGACTGTGCTGGCTTGGCCGGTTGTTGATGGCCGGATAAACCCAACGGTGTTGGTTTGGCTGATTGTGTCCCTCGGGTATGTGTAATCCTGCATTGACCCTTATCCTTGAGGAATCATGCCCATCTCGAGGGTGGCAACGTTGCTGAGAGATTGATGAGCACACTGGCCTATGGTTGGGTGGAACATTGCAGCGACTTAGCTGGTTGCGGGTGAATTCTCCAACAAAGATAAGTGTTGATTCTATCCCATCTCTGCAAATTATATCTATTGTTTTACGAATTAGGATGAACATGTGAATGCTAGAATGTATATGTGTTGCTTCCACTGATTATTGAGTAACTCTGTATGATTGAAGAATTATGCATCTATGCATCCTGTTATGGATCATGTTAAGTTTCTTATTTTCAGCATTGATGATTTGAACATGTTCATGGGGTTGTTTTCCCGTATGCTTGGTGTTGGTCGCGTCCTCTTCGCCGGTCTGAGGGATGGGGACGTGACACTAGGACTGCACGCAAAATAAAAGACCACAAGGAAAGAAATATTAGGAAAATCAAGATGTTGATGGGTTCATCAAAAACCAAAACAAGAAATGACAACCAAGAAAGATATCGAGACCAGATATCAACAAAAGGGTGCAAACTCAGAACAATTATGAGATCCTCCAAGATGATAAGTCAAGTAACAAAGAATCTCAAGAAACCGACCAGACTAAAGATCATTAAGAGAAGGAGATGGATTTAAACATAAAGAACGAGCAGGAGAAAGCCAAATGACCCGTAGATCAACACCAAAAGATGCAATAAGAGACAACCAAGACAACTATAGAGGTAACAGAGTTAGAGATGAAAGATATGGAGATAGGAGATCTAGACTTGGATAGACTTGAACCAACCTCCTCTGACAAGATCCTAGCCCAGATTACTCCCCAACAAGTCTCCTTTCCAGAGAAGGTGATAATCCAGGATAAACACATGAAGTCACTAGGATTAGTTGTCGAATCACTCAAAGAATCAGATGGGAAAAATAAAATAAAAAAGGAAAGTGGGGAAGGCCAAGTAATTTTGAAATAATCAAAGCAGTAGGGGCGCAACTAGTGGCTTTAGGGAAAAATACAACCATAGATACTGCCCTCTCCCCCTCAACTCAATAAGTTTCCAATGCAGATTACATCCTGGAATATTAGGGGCTGTAGTAGCGCTCTAAAAATTTGTCTTCTTAGAAGAAGGATTGAAAAATAAAAATATGGAATCATCTTTCTACAAGAAACTAAGTGCTCGAAAGAAGAGCTAAAAAGTATAACCAGGAAAATATGGAAGTGTTGTGAGATAGTAGTGACCGATGCCAAAGGGGCAGCTGGAGGGATGGGAATCTTGTGGAATCTCAGGGAGGTTAACTTCTCACGATTTGTAGCAGCTCCCTTTTCACTTTCAGTAGATTTCCACATCTTAGGCACGAGAATCAAAGTGTCCTTTCTGGACTCGCTTTTTGTCATGAAGGAGATCGCTGATGACAAACCGTGGATCCTTGGGGGAGATTTCAACCAAATCAGGAACCTTGAAGAGAAAAAAGGTGGTATACAGAACCTAAACCCTGCAAGTGTTCACTTCAATGAACTAATTGATAATCTTGATCTAATATATGTAATAAATTCTAATGGTATTTTCACCTAGAACAATAAACAAGCTGGAGACAGAGGGATAACATGTCAGTTTGATCACTTTTTAAGAGCAGCGGTACTTCCAGCTGCAGGCTTGAATCATTGGCAAATTAGCCTTGAATGGGAAAATGTGGGGGTGAAGCCACATAGACCCTTGATATTTGAAAAGTTCTTTCTCATTCAGACTAATTTCTATAAAAACTATGGAAATGGTGGGAAGGTTCCCCACCCATCAGTGGTACTCGAATGTACCAATTCCAATAGAAAATTGAATTCCTAAAAGATAACATCGTAAAATGGAACAAGGAGTCCTTTGGCAACATTTTCCAAGCAAAACAGGATCTAGAATGCAATATGTAAGAGAACCAAAATAAGGGGATGAGCATGGGGTTCTCAAAGTAGTTACATATCGAAGAAAAAATTCTCCTCGAGTAATTTAGCCAATGAGAACAAAACAAGGAATTCTATTGGAACCAGAAAGGCAGAGTCAAATGGCTCCAACAAGGAGAATGCAATACCAGCTTCTTTCACAAAGTGGCCATTCAGCATCACCAATAGAACTGACTGGACATATTGAAAATGGAGGATGCAGACATATCCAAAACCTAGGAAGAGCTAGAAAACACGTCGAACTTTTATTTCACTAATCTGATGAAGGAGCCGGAAGGAGATAGAGAAGAATCCCAAAGGGAGGTGTTTAGAAATATTCCTAAGATTATCTTAGATGATCACAACCACATGCTGGGAAAACCCATTGAGATGGTGGAAGTCGAGGCCGCTATGAAGCAAATGGCAAAGGATAAAGCAATGGGTCCGGATGGGTTCACTACAAACTTATTCCATTATTTTTGGGAATGGTTAAAGGATGAAATGTGGTCCTTGGTGGAAGACTCCAAAAGGACTAGGAAAATTATAAGAGCTCTTAGCTCCACTTTCTTAAGACTCATCCCCAAATAAAATGGAATAGATGACCTAGGGAAACATAGACCGATTACTCGGTGTAATGTCCTCTACAAAATCATCTCTAAGGTCATGGCCAACCGTCTCCGGCCACTGCTTCTTCTCATCATATCCCTGAAATAGGGTGGGTTTGTGAAAGGTAGGAAAATTGTGGATGAGATTATTCTGGTCCACGAAATAATGCACTCCCTTAAAACCTCGAAGAATCCAGGTATGCTCTTAAAATTGGATCTATCAAAATATTATGATAAACTGAATTGGAATTTTTTGGCAAGAATTCTCAGAGCTTTTGGCTTTTCGGAGGATTGGACTAACTGGGTCATGAATATGGTTTTGTTGGCCTTCTTCTCAATCTTTTTCAATGGCTCCCCTTCGACCCCTTTCAATGCTTCGAAAGGAATAAGGCAGGGGGGTTTCTTTTCTCCCTTTGTTTTCATCATCATGGTGGAAGGACTAGGAATACTACTAAAAAGAAGAAGATATGAGAACAAGATCAACATATTATCCCTCACTGCAAGGATCGAACCCCAAACCCACCAATAGTTTGTGGATGATAATATGTTCATGGGCCCTTCCTCGGTACAGGAGGCCCAAGGCATCAAATACAGTCTAAACACCTTCCTGGAAGCTAGTGGCTTAGAGATCAACAAGGAAAAATCTCAAACCTATTTCTTCAATACCCTAAAAATTAGAAAAAGGAACATTCTCAGAATCCTGGAGTTTTCGGAAGGTAAGCTCCCATCAAAATATTTGGGAGCACCGCTAGCTAAGTCAAATATTAAAAAAATATCCTTGAAATAATTGTTGGATAAAATCAAATAGAATCTCAGCCTCTATACCTTTAGAGCTCTCAATTTTCCAACTACACTCACCCTAGTTAAATCAGTTCTTCAAGAAATGCCTCTTTATCTCTTCTCAATGCTGGAGGCCCCAAAATCCATTATCAAACAAATCAGAAACATCTAGTGGAATTTCCTATGTGGGCGATCAAAAGGTCATAGGAAGTGGCCATTAGTAGACTCGAAAACCATCTTCACTCCTAAGGCATTGGGAGGCATAGGGATTTGGGATTCTCTTGATAGTAATAAGGTGATGAGTGCCAAAATATGGTGGAGATGGATCAACTATGAAGAAGAACCATGGGAAAAACTCTGGCACCTGAAATATGCCCCTATATGGCCTAATCAGTCCCTTGTCCATTTTGGAGAAAACATCCCGGGTTCTAGCATTTGGAAATCGACCTAGGAAAATAGGGGGTTGGTCCAGAAGCATAGAATTTGGGAAGTTCAGGATGATAGGACTGCTATATTTGCTAGTGATCCATGGAACTAGGAACCGGTTCTCACTAATAGGGAGGATTCCTTGATACTCAATTCCTTTTTCTAGAACCACTCTGTAAGAATGGTGGCAGATTTTTTAGATCCTAGAGACAATGATCATCTCTTTAGAACTTGGAAAAGACAAGAACTGGTGGCAATCCCAAACCCTAGGGAAAAATGTGGATGAATTACTTGCAAAGCTTAATGCCAGAAAAATCCCCAGGAATGAAGGTCCTGACAAACTCATATGGGGGTACTCCAACACAGCAAATTTCAACTCCAAAGAGGCCTTAGCCCTAGTGATAGAGTCCTTTAATCTGGAACCAGAAGCCAAATGGGGAAAAATTTAGGGAGGAGGCTGGTGGGAAAAGGTGGCGGCTTTTAGTTGGCTCATGCTCAAGAGGTGCATTCTAACCTAGGATAAAATCAAGACCAGGGGATTCAATGGGCCCTCAAGATGCTGCATGTATGAAGAGAGTAATGAAACCATCAATCATCTTCTGGATGAATGCTCGGTGGAAGATTTGATATGGGAAAAAGTAGCAGCCATTTTTAAAAAAAATCACTGACACAGAGGAAGGCCAGACATAACAATTGCAGAATGGCCCATGAAGGAATTCAAAAAGAAAATTGTAAATAGGTTGTGGGTGCTTCCCCCAGGATTTACTATATGGGAACTATGAAAAACCCTTAAAAGTCGAATCTTTGAAAACAAAACCATGAAAACAGGGGAAGTATGGACCCTCATTGAATCCCACCTTAAGGAAACTATCACTCTAATTCAATGGACACATGAAGACTTCACTGCAGAGGTGAATGAAATATCTATTATGTATTAAATGAGGATGTTTGAATTACTTGCTAACAATGCACGGTCCACGACAAGGCCAGAATCTATAAACAACGTGAACTCATGGCTTTGGCTACCGGTATGCTCCTTTAAACTCAATTTTGATGGAATGGCCAAAGGAAACCCTGGTCTAGTAGTATTCAAAGGCACCTTAAGGAACTTGGCCAAAATCATTCTCAACATGCTCTTGGGATCAATAAATAACAACACTAATAAGTAACAACAGTTGGTGGTGGAAGGAGACTCACATGTAATTATAAACATTGCTCACGGGCTCCAACATGGCACCACCACCTCCTAGGTCTCGAATAATTGGAGATGGTAAGGATGCCTTTCAGAACTTAAGAGGATTCTTTTAGGTCCTTCAGCCATCCTATTTTCCCATGTAAGAAGGTCCAGAAAAAATTTGGTAGATACATTGGAAAACAAAGGAGTGGAGAATCATAGGTCTTTCCATGCAAAAGAGCTCGACGATAATAGAAATAGTTCAATATGGGAACCCTGCAAAAAATTGGCACAGGAGGATATGGAATCTATGACCGATGCAATCAATCGTTAGTCACAGATCATCCCACAACAGTTGGTGGACAACTGTCGATCCAACCCTCCCCAAAACATTCCACCCTTCATGTCTAATCTAAGTAGTGGGCCATTCATCATACTGGTGGTAGACATGGAAATATGCGAGATGTATCAATCGCCAAATGGGGATGATGAACCACATGCCTAGACATGTGGTAGCAGTACAATGCTGGCTAGCGCATAAGAATCACTCACTGTATAGAATGGTATTGAAGAGAATAAGGAGCCTATTAATTTGAAGGAATAATTCATGGTTGGTCCATGTGAAGAGATTAAGTAGAGATGGCCCTACGAGATCATTGGTACGAATCCCATGTCGGTTAATGCAAGGATGGGAAATTTGAGAAATTTTTGTATCAAAGTGAAATGAATGAACAATGAGGATGGTGATCTTTCGTAGAGGATGAAAGATATGAAAAGGTATGATGGATGGAATATAAGGAAGGAGGGTAGGGTGAAGAGTATGATTTTTCCATCCGATCCAGTCTGGGGAAGGAAAATAATTCTTCCTATAAATATGCCCTAGTGGGATTGCATGGACACTCATACGGTTTAGTTTCTGGTTTTTCCAGTTCAAAGCAATATCACGTATTGTGTTATCATGTCCCAACATTGGAGAGTCTGAAGCCACCAGAGGGGAAGTGGTAGAGGGGAGGGAACCTACAGGGCGATGCCCAACACAACAGTTGATCTCCCCACCATTGAGGAAGAGCTAAATCCACTCTATTTCAATTGGGGCGACCAATATATAGTGGATACCTCGGCGACCATTGAAGCCTACATTTCCATGAAGGAGTTGGATCTTTTTTGGTAGTACGAGACTCTTTAGGGCCACCCATTGGTGTTAAATCCTTTCTAGACCGTTCGTATCCTGCTGGACCACAATACCCAAGCCAAGGTGCAGATCGCTCATGGCATTAGGGAGGCCCTGTCCCTCACGGGGAGGGGGAAATAGGAGAGTGAGGTGGGCTTCCACCTTCTGGACCAAATCACAATGGATATTTTTGACAGTTCGGGGATCCTATCACCACCCGTTCCAACACTCCCGCAAACTCTCCTGCCAACACTGATGCCAACGCTCCTCCTCCTTAGCACCAGGAGCATCTGTTCGGTTCAAACATGCCCACAAGGCATTGATTTTTGTGGATTTCAGGTTTAAGGTCAGCTTAGTTTTCTGTTTCAATCTTATTGTAAGTAAGAAGGGGCTTGGTTATCTTTGTTTTGATGTAATTGGGATGGGTTGTGCTTTTGGTTGCAATTTGGCTTTGATTGTAAGCATGCTAGTCGGCTCCAAGTAGAAGTGGCCTCGTTATCTTTGTTTTTTTGTAATGGGGATGGGTTTTGCATTCTGGTTGTAATTTGGCTTCCTTTGAAGTCCTGATAGTCGGCTATAGCTGGAGGTATTTGGGGGAAACTTGTTTGAGCCTCGTTGATGTCAGCCTGGTTTGGTCTGGTTCACCTTGAAAATCAGGTCTGATTGTAACTCCATTTTGTATATTAATAGAATGTTTACCTCCTTATTGATAATAAAAAAAGAGATATATATATAATTTTTTAAATTATTAATTATTAAGTGATTAGAGTTGAAGTTAAGCTAATAGTTGTAAAATCATTGGAGCTAAGCTAATAGTTGTACCTAATATTTAAGCTAATACTTATCAAATATAACTGTGATTAGAGTTGAAGTTAAGTTAATCGTTCTAGAGTCATTGGAGTTAAGCTAATAGTTGTATCTAATAGTTATCCAATATAACTCTCATTAGAGTTGAAGTTAAGCTAATAGTTCTAGAATCATTGGAGTTAAGCTAATAGTTGTATCTAATAATCGAATAGTTGAAGATTATTTTTAATTGTTAAACTATCACTAATTGTACTTATCACATGTTAATATAGATATATATATTTTTTGTTGAAATTATTAATTATTATTTTTGAACAATGCCCATAGAATCAATATCGATAGTATGCTTGTCTCATTCTCATTTAATCATGGACGAAGCCCATAGAATCAATCTAGAGAGTACACTTGTCTCATTCTCGTGGGTATACGAAAAAGCATAGACTGTAGTCCACCCCAAAATTCTAAAATATATACGCCTATCGAAGTAATGAATCACATTAATTTGGAAGTGTAATTATTACAATTATTTATGAATGAATCAATACCATTTGTGTATTTGTTTATTATTTTTGAATATTTTTCTTGTGAAAGGATTTGAATAAATAAATTAGACTAAACATTAAACTAATTACCAAATTTTTATAGTTATAAATATTAAATTAATTAATATGAAAACAAATATTATTTAATAAAAAACACAAAAACAATTATTGTTACCATTTTTTTAACCACCCCTTAACTAATCTTATTTAAACTTATTTAAATATTAATCAAGACGAATTTAAGCTTAACAGAATACTAAAATTATGAAATAAGTTTGGTCTAAATAGTTGTTACAATATGGTTATTCTTACCATTTTTTTAACCACTACTTAACTAAAGCTTATTTAAATTTTTTTAAATATTAATAAACATAAATTTAAGCTCAACAACCCTATAATTAATCTTGTTGATTGGTTCAAAGGAATTTAAAATATTAAACCATTTCTAAAAACACTCAAAAGTAATTTAATAAAAATTTCTCAAAAGAATATTGTATATATTTTTATTTTCTTTTAAATTATTATAATTTTTTTAAATAATTTTGAATAGTGTTTATTTTGTTCTATATTATTATAATTATTTTTCAAATTTTATAAGATTTTATTTTTATTTTTATTTTTCAATATGGTTCATAGCTTGAAAGTTCGTTAACGTGAAAAGACTTATACTTTGACTATATTAGGTTTTAGTTCTATAATATCCACCGAGCTTGTCAACCCATGGAGGTTAAGATTTTATTTTAAGTTATTATAATTTTTTTAAATTTCAAATATTTCAGAATTAAATTACTATAAATTATTAACTAAATATTTGAGAATTGTGTATTTGAAGATAGGAATGTTTATTAACTAAAAATTTGGTAATTAGTTTAATGTTTAGTCTAATTTATTTATTCAAATCCTTTCACAAGAAAAATATTCAAAAATAATAAACAAATACACAAATGGTATTGATTCATTCATAAATAATTGTAATAATTACACTTCCAAATTAATGTGATTCATTACGTCGATAAGCGTATATATTTTAAAATTTTGGGGTGGACTACAGTGTATGCTTTTTCGTATACCCACGACAATGAGACAAGTGTACTCTCTTCAAAAGCTTTAGTTAATATTTTATGATTAATTATAGGGTTGTTGAGCTTAAATTTATGTTTATTAATATTTAAATAAGTTTTGAATAAGCTTTAGTTAAGTAGTGGTTAAAAAAATGGTAAGAATAACCATATTGTAACAACTATTTAGACCAAAATTATTTCATAATTTTAGTATTCTGTTTAGCTTAAATTCGTCTTGATTAATATTTAAATAATTTTAAATAAGATTAGTTAAGGGGTGGTTAAAAAAATGGTAACAATAATGGCTTTTGTGTTTTTTATTAAATAATATTTGTTTTCATATTAATTAATTTAATATTTATAACTATAAAAATTTGGTAATTAGTTTAATGTTTAGCCTAATTTATTTATTCAAATCCTTTCACAAGAAAAATATTCAAAAATAATAAACAAATACACAAATGGTATTGATTCATTCATAAATAATTGCAATAATTACACTTCCAAATTAATGGGATTCATTACATCGATAGGCGTATATATTTTAGAATTTTGGGGTGGACTACAGTCTATGCTTTTTCATATACCCACGAGAATGAGACAAGTGTACTCTCTTCAAAAGCTTTAGTTAATATTTTATGATTAATTATAGAGTTGTTGAGCTTAAATTTATGTTTATTAATATTTAAATAAGCTTTAGTTAAGTAGTGGTTAAAAAAATGGTAAGAACAACCATATTGTAACAACTATTTAGACCAAAATTATTTCATAATTTTAGTATTCTTTTTAGCTTAAATTCGTCTTGATTAATATTTAAATAAGTTTAAATAAGATTAGTTAATGGGTGGTTAAAAAAATGGTAACAATAATGGTTTTTGTGTTTTTTATTAAATAATATTTGTTTTCATATTAATTAATTTAATATTTATAACTCTAAAAATTTATTTAATAAATACTAATTTATTTAATATTTAAACTTATTTAAATATTAATAAACATAAATTTAAGCTCAACGACCCTATAATTAAACATAAAATATTAACTAAAGATTTTGAAGAGAGTACACTTGTCTCATTCTAGTGGGTATACGAAAAAGCATAGAGTGTAGTCCACCCCAAAATTCTAAAATATATACGCCTATCGACCTAATGAATCACATTAATTTGGAAGTGTAATTATTACAATTATTTAAGAATGAATCAATACCATTTGTGTATTTGTTTATTAATTTTGAATATTTTTCTTGTGAAAGGATTTGAATAAATAAATTAGACTAAACATTAAACTAATTACCAAATTTTTATAGTTATAAATATTAAATTAATTAATATGAAAACAAATATTATTTAATAAAAAACACAAATACCATTATTGTTACCATTTTTTTAACCACCCCTTAACTAATCTTATTTAAACTTATTTAAATATTAATCAAGACGAATTTAAGCTAAACAGAATACTAAAATTATGAAAGAATTTTGGTCTAAATTGTTGTTACAATATGGTTATTCTTACCATTTTTTAACCACTACTTAAGTAAAGCTTATTTAAACTTATTTAAATATTAATAAACATAAATTTAAGCTCAACAACCCTATAATTAAACATAAAATATTAACTAAAGCTTTTGAAGAGAGTACACTTGTCTCATTCTCGTGGGTATACGAAAAAGCATAGACTGTAGTCCACCCCAAAATATTCCTAACTAAACATTCCTATCTTCAAAAGCTTTATGACTCCTCAAATGTCATAGACAACTTTGAAACCCTTCTCACAACGAAAGAAGTTTTCTCTCTACAAGACATAGATTTTGGGGTTAAGCGTCTAGCAAATGGAAAAGCTAAGGACATTGAAGGTTACAAGGCAGAAATCTTAAAAATTGGAGGTTCTGTCCTCATCCCTCACATCCACAAGCTTTTTAATCAAGCAGTCAAGCAAGGGTTCCCTAAGCCTTGGACTCAGAGCCTCATTATCCCTATTTTTAAAAGCGGGGATACAAATAACCCCTCAAATTATCGGACTATTATGATTAGCCCCCTCTTATCGAAGTTATATGGTATTATTTTGGAAAAGAAGATCAGCATTTGGCTTGAAAGTGAAGGTAAGCGGGCTAAAGGTCAAGCAGGTTTTAGAAGGCATCACTCAACAACAGACCACCTTATTACGCTTAGGATCATTATGGAGGAGTGTCGTAATGAAAAATTTGATCTCTTTAGCTGCTTTGTGGACTTTAGAAAGGCTTTCGATATGGTACCTAGAAATAACCTTTGGAATAGGTTAGAAGAGCTTAAGGTTCCTTTCGAGTTAAGAGCTGCTGTGATAAGGCTCTACGAGAATGTAATTGCCAAGTTTAAAAGCAATGAGGGGTCGTCGAAAGATATTAAGTGTAATATCGGAGTTAAACAAGGTTTCCCCCTCTCCCCTACCCTTTTTGGCATTTACATTGATAAGTTAGAGGGTTGTTTAGAAGAAGCAGGTAGTGCTGGTACGATCTTAGCTGGAATAGTCATCATCCTTCTTCTTTATGCTGACGATATTGTCCTTCTCGCAAGGTGTTCTTCTGATCTTGATAGACAACTTCATCTTCTTAAATATTTCTGCTCTACAATGGGTATGAATGTTAACACTCACAAAACAAAAGTTATGATTATCAAATCCAAGAAGGACACATACGCTAATTTTGTGTATGACAATAGCAACTTGGAGGAAGTGCTTTCTTACAAGTACCTAGGAATTGATATTCATCACAAGCTCAACTGGAACTATAGCATTGAGAAAAGGATTAACGCAGGGTGGAAAGCTTACTTTGGTCTTGAAAATAACTGTAAAGCTGCAAACCTCATGATGTGGGATAAAAAGAAGCTCCTCTTTGAAACTCTAGTCACTCATGTTATTTTGTATGGGTGTGAGGTTTGGGGTTGCAGCATCTCTAGAGAATCTTGGAAAAAGATCGAGCAAATCCAGAAGCGTTTTATAACTTACAACCTCAAAATAAAAAACAATACACCCTATCCTATTCTCCTTATAGAAGTGGGTCTTTCCCCCATTGAGATCCTAGCCATGACTAGACTCCTATTGTATAAGAACAAAATCAATAACATGGGATACCATAGACTCCCTAAGTTAGCTTTAAACTCAAGCCAAAATCACCTAAGGCTCAAGCGTGGGTGGTATAAAGATACCAGGTCTTGGTTAAATCACTGGAAGATCGATGAAAATGTTGCATTGCAAAATATTAATAACATTAAAAATACTATTGGTTCTAAGTTTAAAGAAAAATTGTGGTGTGAGAAAGATATAGAGGCCAAAAGAAAATTAAGATATTATAAGGAGGTCATCAACCCTACTCTTGAATATCAAAACTATCTCTCTGTTCTAATCAGTCCTAAGAAAAATATTTATATAGCTAAGATAAGAACGAACTCGCATGAGCTCCACAGTGAAACTGGTCATTGGACAGTCCCTAAAACTCCTTGGGTAGAAAGGATCTGCCACCTTTGTGAGAGTAAGAACATTTAAGATGAAAATCACTTCCTCTTAGAGTGCCCTGCATACACCCACATTAGATCCCAGTTTCATAATCTTTGTTGCAATACCGACATTCCTAGCCTTTTAGCTTGTCAAAATTATAGTAATCTTGGAACGCTTCTCTCCAAGCTCTTTGAGCATAGAAATATAACTTTAAAACAAACTAAATAATTTTCTTCTTTAGGGTCCGATAGACCAAATTTTGGTCTCAGGGGACGTTAACCATCATCATCATCATCATCATTTCAAATTTTATTTTTTATTGATAATTTTAAGCATAAAAAATTATTTTTCAAAGTTTTACTATTCTAAAATGCTTCAAATTATTAAATTTATAACAAAACTATGACTAAATTATATTTTAATTTTAAATTTAACATTACAAAAAATTAAATTCTTACACTTAATAATTAGTGTTAAGATAATAACCATAACAAAAATATGTTTATCTTTATTGTCGTAGAATTAAGATAACTACCATAACAAAATTATGTCCATTCTCTTTAGCGTCCTAGTAATGTGGAAGGGTTTATTTTAACAATTAGAACTTGACCATCTTCTTTGCCAAAAACGGAAAACTTTATTCCATTATAATGATTGTAATTAGGTTATGATTATACATTACCTCCTCCACTTTCTCCTTACAACAACGGAGTTTTTTTTTCATCAAAATTATTTTAAATTAGTTACTAATATATTGTTGGAGAAATAATTGTTTTTCTCCAAATTTAAGAACTTTTCCAATACACTATAACAATATTTTGTAATTTTCTCAATAAAAATGAAAAAATATAATATATCACACTTAAAATTTTCAAGTTCTTTATCCTCACTATTTCAATCCATAGTTGTCACCTATGTTCAATTGGCCCTTCTAAGCATGAATTCGGGAGGGGGAATCCATTCAAGTTCCCCTATGCTCATAGTGGATGCAATCACCTCTACTCATAGTGGATGCAATCACCTCTTAGCATGTGGTATCTAATATTCAAAAGCACGTGTGTACACCTATTCCTTTCTTTGTAAAGAGAGTTTAATCCATTCATGATCCATTCCAAACGTCAAAATGCCTCACACGTCTTGATGTCTCAAACTAATTACTCTTGTTGAAAGAGCTCTTTTTGAGTCTTTCACTAGTTTTTGGAGTTCCAAGAAGGCCATGGTCCAGTGGGTGCAAAATATTATATAACCATGATCAAAGGGAATCTTTCTTTATTCTTATGTGGTGAAAATTATTACACCTACTCGTTCAATCTCAATGACGATATGGGTCTAATCTTTTTAAATAGTCCCTATTTCATGTTCCCTAAATGTATCTACCTTAAAATATGGACATTGAAATTCAATATGAAGGTGGAAGTGCTATTAACAAATCCCATTTAAATTTGGCTACCTTGTCTCCTTCTTTATTTCTAGAATGATTAATCATTAAAAGAAATAAGAAAACATGGCAAATTCATAAATAAATGAGATCCAAAATTATGTATGTCGTCTTATGCTTGAATATGTGAAGGTTTGATATGGAGAACGAGTCACCTCAAGCCATTAATTATACAACCATAGATCATTTTACCTATCTTCAAAAGTTGGTCTATGAAAAAATTCCCTTTGAAGGAAAATCATGTCATGAGTATGACAATTTTACAAAGTATTGTCATCTTGTCACCCCTCCCCATTCCCCTTAAGTTAGTCAATATCAGTATCAACAAGTTTTTAGATGTCATTGTAAATAATTGGAAACCTACATTTTTTTCACATGCATCATTTTGAAAGAAACCCTCCACTTTAAATTGATTCTTCATTCTGTTCCCCCACCCCCTTATATGTCTATCAATCCATTTTAATATTCCTCCAAAGTACTCCCTCACTGTACATCATTCTTCCTCCATGTAGTCCCCTTATATTGATCACCTCCCTCTCACTATTTTTCTAGTATATATGTAAGAGATACATTCTCCCCTACTTGTGAACCCTCCTTCCTTTTCTATAGAAAAATCCCCCTTGGAATGCTATAAAAC
>LPNX010082358.1:18240-44290 GCA_001517045.1 Pseudotsuga menziesii | reverse complement strand
TCTTCAGTTGAAAGGACATTCAGAGATAAGGATGGCAGTTTACATATATTTTCTTTTCCAATACTGCCTATAAAATTATTGAAATTACTAGTACTAGTAATAGCTATAAGAGTAAAGTTCATTAGCGAATTTAAAGGTTGACAAGAGGCTATTACAATTTTAATTGTCGCCCCTTTTTGAATGGTTATTATCACCAGTTCAATTCATGTAAATAAACAGAGTTCTTTGAATAATTATGGACATAGACATTTATAAAGATATAATTCATGATAAAGAACTATTTCCCATGTTGCACATGGTCACTCCTTGAGAAAATAACTCATAAAATAATAACACTTGACAAGTAAAAGCATGGGTTAGACTCCTTGTTAACGTTATTACGTTATGGTAATTGGTCGCAAGGTATATACTGTATAATTTATGCGACTAAAATTCTACCATTAGATTTCATTAGACTTGTAATTTAAGTTCATTGATTATACTATAATCAAATGAACTAACCTGAAGTGAGGTCTCCCAATGTAACTTCTACACACCAATTACTGAACTAAACTTAACAAAAACAAATCATCTTTGTAGTTCATAGTTTTATTATGAGGATCAATAATATTGGTTTTAACTTTACAAAGCCATTATTCCAAGGTTAGAATGCTTCGTTGAATGTAATAATATATTACACGATGGTTAACATAACATATGGTATGGTTTATACATATTTCAATGTAATATTTGTTTTCATACATGATCATTAACATTAGGGTGTTTGACCTTATGCAGGTCAAGGTCGAAGGGTGATGATATAAAGCCTTCAACATTATGATTATGTTGGCAACAGCGATGATATGGAACCTTCCCAAAATGATTTTGTTGGTCAAAAACTATGCTACGAAACAATAGGGATCGACCCACTTATTGGCAATAATTTATGGGATAACGTGGCTGCCTCCTCGCCATGCATTGGGCAATATAAGTTGACTTGCCTCCAAAACGATTCAGTTCTTCTCGCCTGTGGGCTTTGAGCGCTGCACTGCCAAACCCTAGTAGTTTTTGCTGGTCGATTTTGCTTGGAGATAGCCTGGTGTGTAACTCGCCTTCGTTGTGCTCCTGCATGGGCTGTGTTGGGTTACTCCCTCGTGGCTGCGTTGTATTGCTTCCTTGTGTGCTGTATTGCGTTTCTCCTTCGTAGCTGTGTTGTATTGCTCCCTTGTGGGCTGTATTACCTTGCTCCTTCGTGGCTGTATGGTGTAGCTCCTTTGTGGCTGTATGGTGTAGCTCCTTCGTGGGCTGTGTTAATTCTTTGCAGGCTATGTTGTATCATTACTTTGTGGGCACTGTCGAGGTGCCGTTCGATTCTCCCCGTGAAGAAAGGGTTCCAGCACCCTCGTTTCAGTCTGCTTACAGCTTGACCCTTCGCAGGTAAACGATTAAGAAAAACAATGTGCATTTTATTTTAAGTGTTGTTGTTTATGTAATTGTTAGGGTTACTGACTTAAAACTTTTCTTTGTTTGGCAGGTTTGCCTTCCAATGTTATCTGTCCTTCGATGGCAGACTTACCCTTCAAGGTCGTAGCTGCTGCGCACAGAAGACATGGCTCGGCGCTTCCTGGTAAGCCCGGTCCTTCGATGTCCGTCTCCATGCTGTTTGTTGACAGGGTGCATAATCTTGGTTTCTCTGCTCTTCGCTTAGCTATAGAATTCTTCCCTGCTTCACTAGGGTTTATCCCTGTGATAAAAGGGTTACGGCTCCAGGCCGAGACTGTGTTTAAAGGGTTACTTGTAAAATGGTATGGCGAGGGGTGATAGTTGTAATGCTTTGATTTCGGGTTAAACCCTAGCTCTTTAAGAGCTTACCCGGCTACGGCCGTGGATGTAAACTGTTATTTACTTGCATGTTTTGGTTTTTAAGACAGGGTTACAGGCTTTAAGCCTTTGAGTTATTTAAATGTGAAATGTTACAGACAAGCTTCGAGCCTTGATTTTTACAGTTCGTTATGGTTATCTTTATAGGCCTTTGGCCTTGCATTTACAGTGGAGGTTATTAAATGTTTTTGGTTATTAATTTCCAAGTGTTAAAATAATGTGTGCATCTGGTTTTTCTCCCTTGCTGTAATGTATAGTTCTCGAAAAGAATACGTAATGATTATTCTTTTATTAACTTAGCTGTGAGTATTTTAAATGGTTTATTTAAAATTTATTTATGTTTAGTTTTTAATAACGCTCCAACTCCACGATGGAGCACTCTGTACTTTACATTCTAATTTCTATTTTATATATATATATTTATATTTAACTATGTCTTTATTTGTTTATTTAACTTGTGCTTTATATATATAAGTAATGTACAGAATGAAATAAAAACAAGGTTATATTGTCCAGCTTTTATGATTCCTTTACTATAGTTATATAATTTAACTTAAGTAAAGTTTTAAATCCTAAATCTACAGTTAGGAGTTTCTGTTGCAATTTATAAATAATTAATATGATGTAAACTTTCTATCATAATAATCTTGTGTATATAATAAGTTCGTAAATAGCTTTATTTATCTAAACCCTATTCTAGAATCTAGAACATAATTATATACTGTCTCTTTTCTGTATGATATTATATTAAATATTTATTTATAATTAATTATCTACATATTTATTACATATATATAAAACATCATGTTTATTTCTAAATCCTAGAAACATAGTTACTTGGAAATTATTATTATTTCAAAGATGTAAATAAGAGTATTATTAATATAATGTGTTATTACTGATCTTGAATTTAGGGTCTCTTTCATTTTTGTTTAATATTTCAGTAAACTCTTAATAATTACAATAAAAACACTTCTACATAAAAAAATAAGGTCTATTTCTTTTTAAAATGACAACTCATAAAGTATATTGTAGTTCTGATAGCAATACTGATATGCAGAAATTCTGGTTTCTTTTACTATAATATAAAATGCTAAACCCTACTGATGATACCTAAATCTTTAATCTGTAATGCATTTACTTTACACAGAAAAGAAATGAATATAATTTATATTTCAAGTATACTTAGTCTTTCTTTTCATGCACAGTTAATTCTTTTCCAGAGAACAGAATACAATTCAGATTTAAACGAAAACTGCAAATGAGATAGCTTAAATAAAAGATAATTACACAGTAAAACATTTATAATAAAAGTAAAATAAACTAGGGAACTCAGTTTAGGAGATTACTTCTTCTAAGCTTGAGATACCATGCTAGAGTACTACCTGATGATATCAGGTGTGGAAAAACATGGCAATACTAAGAAGTTTTTACACTAACAGTTCAAAGTACTAACAATTCCTTTTAGATACTTAAACAATCATACTGTTTATCTATTTATGCACAGTAGGATATAGAGATATAAATGAAAAACCTGTTAAACTACTGTGGACAACAACAGCAATGGGAGGCCGTTCCTCCCTACCAATTCCTGGAGAGCGCTCAAACAGCGACTTCTCAGGACCCCCGAGCTTGATCTGGTCTCCCTGGATTGGAACTAGGTGCAGCAAAACATATACAGTCCTTCAGCTCTATATTAACTCAGAATCTTTGAGACAGTTTCCACAGCTTAACTAGCTGTACTCAGCTTCAAGTTCCTGCAAACATTCACTCACAATCACTTCCTTACTATCTTCCCTTTTCCTCAAATTAAAACTCCTGAATCACATTCAACTGAATGAATTCTTCCTGGAGTAAAAACTGAGCAGCCAAAGCTCTCTTCATTGAGTACTTTTAAAGATTGCCTAGGTCTTAATTGGGATAACTGTCATTTAATGAGCCACCTGCCCACATTCCACTTTCTTGGGGAATCATGACCCCAAATATAGGGAAGTTTGCCACCTGCAACTTAGGAAGTGCTTGAGGATGCTGCCACTTGTCCTTTGCCTCTCCACCTAGTTCCAATATCCAGTTTGACCAGTAATCTCTTTTAACAGCTCTCCCATGCTGTTGTCTCCATAATATATTTATTATTAATAAAATATTTTCAATTACACTCCATAACTGTTGACTCTGCTGAGTCATCAATCCCTACTTAGGATTAAGTTTAACATAATGTCTGAGAAAATAAAATAAAAACAATTACATAATTTTACAAAATTGGGGTATGTGACATTCTACAAGTACAATAATGTCTAGCATAGGTATTTTTCACTAGCCTACTAATTTTTTGTTTCTCAATTTTTGGGGACATTACATTGAGATTGTTTATGATTTTTTTCATTATACTACATGATTTAAATCAATGAAAGACAATTCTTTGTAGCTTCCATGTATTTTGAATTATGAACTTGAAATAAAATAACCTTGCCTTGGTTTGACATTGAATTATTGGTAGATTAGATGTTTAAAAAGAACAATATTTGTGCAAGCATTTTGGTGTTGTTATAAGGTAATTTATAAAAGGAGTAATAACATATTTGGAATTGATTTTAAAACGTTTTGAGGTCTCCCTTAGGAGGATACTGGGAGGATACTGTTGAATTGAATCCTCCTAAGGACATCCCATACACAGTGTGATTTTTCATATTAGAGGAATTAATTGAGTGTCCTAAATATGAAGAAACACAAATGGTAAGATGTGGGGTAAGAACATGCACATAAACTTTAAAAGTCAGTTCCTACTCTACTATGTTCACATCATGAGGTTTGCATGAGTCATAGAGGAAATCGTAGAGAACGAGGTGGAATAATATCCGCCCAAAATTTTAATTGACCAACACGAAGAAGAGGATGATGATGATGTGGAAATATAAACATGAATGATATTTTTTATCATGAAATCTTGAAAAAGGTACATCATTTTTATCAGTTGAATATTATATATATCCTTACATAGAAGAGAAGGGGGACATGGATGAATTAATTAGTGGACTAAGAAGTTCAGGTCTTGAGGATCAAATAACTTAATCATGTCTATGAACCTACAAAATGTACTCCCTATAATGGACTACAAATTTTAGTTAATCTCTTTTAAAGGTGGAGAATAATATGGTAGAATCCGAGGAAGGTGCATCTAATTACATCACTTCCAAGTTCCCAATTCAAATGAATTAGTACAAAAGGACCAATTAGGAATACCCCTCCTTAATCCTTTCCAACTTTTCATGGGTTGACAAGTGAATATCCTTATACTTTCCTCTTTGAATTTGATATTTTGTGTAGTAGTTATGATTATCTTTCAAATGCAAAAAAAATAAATTTTTTTCCTACCACATTAAAAAGTGTAGCACTAAGAATTCAATGGACTTGGAGGTAAAATGATTAACACAAGGGAATATATGAAACAAAAATTTCTCCAAAGGAACCAGGACTATTGTAGCACTAAATATTCACAGCAATAAATTTTTTAAATGAATCAAAGAGAGGAGAATATCCCAGAGGATTATGATGAATAGTTTCAATATAATATAGGAAGGTCCAAAGACAAAAATTTGGGCAAGGAAAAACATATAAAATATTGATGTGAGAGATGAGGGATGAATATGTTAACATACTGAAGCTATTGTTGAAAAGATATATCTCCAATGTGGAATTTGAAAAAATATTAAATCTTTGTAGGTTATATTTAAGATGAGCATATAAAGATGAAAAAATCCTTTGGGAGGACGTTCATAGATTTACAAAATAAGCCCTAGGAGGAGCCTTTATGTAATTTAATTGATAATTTTAAAACTAATGTTTTAAGTGACGATACTATACCTTTTGTCACACAAAAGGATAAATGATTGAAGAACCAATTTTCTATAGATGATCATGGCTCTCATCACTCCTTTTTTACTCTAGCTTTGTCTCTTTTTTCATGAGCCTAACGCATCAACACATGTTGAACTAAAACAATTTACGTTTCACATGCTATTAGGCTATGTATGACTAATGTTCTTCCCCTAAACACTATACACATGGATTTCTTAAGCGAAACTTGTGTGTCACATGCAAGTTTCCTTTGGGCCACTGATGTGGCCCTAAAAAAAATGTTAAAAATAAAAAAGGAGATTAATTAGAAAGAGATTTAGTTTGATTTTATAACTTCCCCACCTTCCCCAAATGATTTAGCCTTGCAACTTCTATTCTCGTTTTATCATAAAAAGATGAGAGAGTCTAGAAGCAAAGGGGAAAACACTTTACCTAATATTATGTTGGAGGATTTCTATTTGAAAAGAAGAGCAAGAAGACACTTGTCATGGTTTCAATGAGTCAATGTCATAATGAGGTATAATTGTATGTATTCCAAGTTATTTGATTAATAAAGATATCTTCCCTTCCCACTAATTTGTGTATACCTTTTGTATCTTAAATTAATCATGTTCATATATTCTAAGTTTAATGTTAAATATTAGTCGTTGTCTTATACATGTTTCATGTTTATGACACGGGGGATTCACCTTGTTGAGCAATATCTTATCACGTTCATTCATAAAGGGGCCTTTTTTACTTATGAAAAATAAGTTAAATATATTGTAGGTATTGGGGGCTGAGGAGTAGGGTATGGGGGGTTTATAGGTATAAGTTGGGTATAAAAAGAGGTTTCTAATAAAAACAATAAATATATCGTAAAAATATGGTTTCTTAAATTGGAAATATGTATTAGGAGGGGGGATCAACAAAAGGATTTTTGTAAGTAATTAACAATATCTAGTGCAAAAAGGGTATTATTTAATAACCCAAGAATGAAGGAGATCATTAGAGGAAATTCGAGGTCTAAAATGGTCCTCCTAAGGAAAATCATAAAATAATAGTTAAAACAATAAAATAATACTTAAAATAATAAAATAATAGTTATTAATTTTGGAGGAAGAATGAAAAAAACTACTTTTTCTCTTCGTATTTTCGACATATCTCCCTGTGTTTTTACTCAAATTTCAAGCAGGAGAGCTCATTGGATGCGTAATTTAATTCTGCATCCAAAGAGTACCCACACTGCATAGTTTTGATAGACCCTTCTACCCTAAAAACAAGAAATACCTGAAAATTGTGATGATGATGTCATCATCACATTTTTTTCAGGTATTTCTTATTTTTGGGGTCGTGGGGTCCATCAAAACTATGCGGTGTGGGTACTCGTTGGATGTAGAATTAAATTCTGCATTCAACAAGCTCTCCCGCTTGAAATTTGAGTAAAAACACACGGATATATGTCGAAAATACGAACAAAAAAAATAGTTTTCTTTTATGACAAATATGTCAATTCAACCGTTATGGTTGACTCATTTTATTGAAATTCTATTGGTTCTTGAATTCCAACTCAAAAAATTTATTGTTGGTGCGATTTCTTATAAGGCCAATTTTAGACCCCAAATTTCCTCTAATGATGGCATGGTTTAATCGAGTGAGGACCACGTGATTTATGATGGTCAAAAGTGTTTGAGAAATGTATCTTTTCTTGCAAGTCTTGGAGCAGGAGATTGGAGATTGGTTAGAAGGAAATAAAAGATATGACAAACATTCATAAATAAGGTATGTAATCTCCATCACTCAAACCCTATTTCCTTTATCTAATAGAAAATTGTTTTTTTGAGTTTACTTTGTGGATGTTCCATTCTGGACATGATTCAATACGTTGGTGACCTCCATAACCCCATTCACAGGAATAATTATTAGCAAGATAAATGGTGATTCCACTAGGGAATTTGTTGTTTCTTTGGGGTTTTCTTATGTGATTTATTCAAATCATTTGTGTTTTGAGTTCTTGATCAAATTTGCAAAATTTATTTTTCCTTGAGTCCAACCTAGACCTCTCATTTTTTTGATTTTTTATTTCTTTTTCAAAAATTTCTAGATAGACACACTAGTGTAGTCTATATGCACCAATGCTTACCCTGGAAAAATGTGATTTGTCATAGTTATAGTCACATGTGACATGTGGGTTTCTAAATGCATAGTCACGTGTATTCTTGTAACAAGTGTTTGCAAAATAGGGTTTCATTTCTGTCAGTTTGTCTTTGATTCTTTTGCGTTTAAAAGTGTTCTCTAGGTCTTTTTGATGCACTTCCAGTGGTTTGGTCTGTGTTTATTATGGTATGCAATTTCTTTTTAAGTAATATTTATGCAAAAGTTTTGTGAATAAGTCGTTGTACTTAGTATTTCCACTTGGTTTATATTTGGAATGAATTTTTTTTTGGATCATCACTTGTCAGTATCTCTTGATTTTTAATTGCTCAAGTTTTTATCTTGTTACAATCTTATTAATGCAACCGTCTTGTTCCAAGTTTATTAACTGTCTTTTGCATAATGTTTTCTTGCAAGTGAGTTTTTGTCATACTTTCTAGATAGTCTAGGGTTTTTCTTATAAGATTTGTTTCAAAATTTTAATTACCTAGGCTTTTACATTTGAATTGTATAATGTTTATGCTTCATTGTTTTATTCCATCTTAAAGAAAATTAAAACAAAAGAAAGTCTTATTGTTATATGCATTTTATGCTAGTTTTTTAGTTTTAGGTGCACTTGTATAGCTTTAGTTTGTAAAAAGGATATTTGTTTTTCATTTTTAGAGTCACATAGTCAACTTCTTGATATTTGATAAATGAAAGATAAAGTGACAATGTTATTTTTGAATTACATTACAATTTCAGTATATTTTCACTTTCATATTGATTCCAAAAACATGATTAGTTTCATTACCACATCCCGTTTGAGTAATTAAGATCCTTTAAAAAGAAGGTTGAAAATTAAAATGTATTAGAAATATTTCTTTTTTAGGTATGACATCTACTAGTCTAGGCTAGTGTTTGGGACTAGGGCTTATCTTTAAACTGTCTAGAACAATCAAACTCAATGAATACTGGTCACTTTCCAAGGAAACCCAAGCTTGCAAAAAGGTGATTCAAAAATATCCTCTCACACAAGAGTTAAGAATGAGGCAGTTTGATATTGAGTTGTGTAAATAGCCTTCCAATACTTAGTTGAGCATACACCAGGGTTGTTGCACGTTTGGGGATTCATTCAGTATCACTCTTAGCCTTGTGTTCAGTATCACTCTTGGCCTGATCCTCCCTTTTGTTTCAAAACTTTCAAAACAATCGTATGAGTTACACTCTTTTTATTTAGGGTTTTCCTTGGTCTAGAGGACATATCCCTCCTTCTTTGTCATTTGTGAGATCTTTTCCTACATACTATGGTGCACAATGAAATGCTTTTATGGTTGCAATATGTACTCTTAACTCTATAGGTATAGTACCTAAGTTTCATATGTCTGATTTCAATCCATACTTGTCGTATCATGTATATTTTCATATGAAAGTAGTCCATGGGACTAATAAAACCATTAGAAGAATGGTCATAGATGAAGGTGCCTCTACTTGTGTAATGGCCATATCCTAATAGCAAGCTTTATGGTCCCTTGATTTTGTTCCATCCACAAACTTACTCACTAGTTACAATGGTAGGTCTTTCCCTCCTCATAATTTTCTACATGCTTTTGATATTGAATTGGTAGGGAAAGTAGTTTTGATTGAGGTTCAAGTAGTAGACGCTCCTCTCGATTATAATTTTCTTTTGGGTAGGAGTTGGAATTATTCTATGTTTTTTATCCCATCACTCATTTTTTAAGCACTCATGTTTCCTTCTGAACTAAATATGGTAATAATCGATCAATTGTCATTTACTCGAAAAGGTCACGTAGATGCATCATAATCAAATATTTTGATGAATGATCAGGCTCATCCAACAAATGATATTTTAGGAGTCATAATGTATATTTCAATTATGTGTACATTTCATCTCCCCACTCTTGTAAATTATATCAGATCAACTAGTCTAGGGAATAAATATGGGGATTTTAATTTAATTTCAAATAACACCGATCCATGGATTTTACCCATGCAAGTTGAAATGGAAGTACAATCATCTACATTAGAAGTTTCTTATTAAGTTATTTATGATGATTTTGTAGATCCCATTTCGACTCTTTCCATGTTTGAGGAGTTAGATGTAGATTACTTACCTCTGTGGTATGTGAGCTCTACGTATTCTTATGATTGTTTAGACATAATTTTACCTTCAGATTAAGCCATTCTGGAAGTTATGATAGGAATCAATAAAACCTGGGAAGATAGGAACCATAATTCTTAATTTCTTCCAGACATGAATATGATAGAGAATCAAGGGTTCCACTTGAAACTTTGCAGGAATATCGATCATCCCATAAACCATTCACCAAAAGAAGGAATATTTTATTAAGGGAATATAAAAAATATATATGAAACTAGGTCAATCAATATTTTCACTATATCTAATGTCGTTGAGAATATTTACATTGGAGCAAACTATTGATTTGAAGATATTGTCATTTATACCAAAATTTTTAAGGAATTCCACGATGTATTTTCCTATTCATATGAGGATATTCTAGGTATTGACCCATCCATTGTTGAACATGAAATAAATACATATCCTAACATTAAACCAGTTTGAAAAAAAAAAATTGTTCTATCAATCAAAGGAAGGAGGCAACTGTTAAAGCTGAAGTTGAGAAGCTCCTAAATGCAGGTTTCATCTACCCTATTTTGATCATAAAATGGGTATCTAACCCTGTTTAAGTCGATAAAAAGAAAGGGACTATCCATGTATGCAATTATTTTACGAATTTTAATATAGCATTTTGAAAGATAACTACCCCGTGATGTTCATTGATCAAATAATAGATGCGTGTGAAGGAAGTGGAATTTTTTCCTTTATGGATGGATTTTCAGGGTATAACTAGATTCATATCAAGCCTGAATATCAACAGAAGAATCCTTCCATCTATCCCTGGGGTACCTTTACATATAAGAATATTCCCTTTGGTTTGAGTAATTCTAGATGCATCTTCCAACGATATATGAATTTACCCTTTCATGATATCAAACCCATCGTTGAACCCTATCTAGATGACCTCCCTTCATAATCTTGCAAGAGAAGGGACCATATAACCCATTTACGATTAGTGTTTGAACAATCTATACAATATAAGATTCGTTTGAATCCCTACAAGTGTGTCTTCTGAGTTCATTCAGTATGGCTGTTAGGATTTATAGTGTTGAAGAAGGGGATTGTGGTCAACCCACTCAAAGTAGACATTAGAGGAAATTTCAACTTAAAATGGTCCTCCTAAGAAAAATAATAAAATAATAGTTAAAATAATAAAATAATATTTATTAAGTTTGGAGGAAGAAAAGAAAAAAACTAATTTTTTTGTTCCCATTTTCGACATATCTCCCTCTGAAAACTCACATTTACCTTGAAAAAATGTGATTTGTCATAGTTATAGTCACATGTGACACATAAATTTTCCAATACTTAGACACGTGTAT
Organism: Pseudotsuga menziesii; assembly: GCA_001517045.1. Classification (NCBI taxonomy): domain Eukaryota; kingdom Viridiplantae; phylum Streptophyta; class Pinopsida; order Pinales; family Pinaceae; genus Pseudotsuga; species Pseudotsuga menziesii. The sequence continues at coordinate 32,980 of LPNX010082358.1, read as the reverse complement.
TCCTGTACCAAGTGTTTATAGGATAGGGTTTCATTTTTCTTAGTTTGTCTTTGAGTATTTTCATTTAAAACTCTTCTCTGGGTCTTGTTCATGCACTTCCAGTGCTTTGGTCTCTATTTGTTATGGTCTACAAGTTGTTTTTAATTAATATTTATGTAAAAGTTTTGTGAATATAATCTTGTACCTGGTCTTTCCACTTGGTTTACCTTTGGATTGAATGTTGTTTGGATCATCACTTATGATCACCTGTTGATTTTTTGCTCAGGTTTTTATCTTGTTGCAATCTTGTTGATGCACCCTTCTTATTCCAAGGTGATTAAGGTGATGAACTTAGCATTTTGTACAATGTTTTCTTCTAAGTGAGTTTTTGTGAGACTTTCTGTGTAGTCTAGGGTCTATTATTATACGATTTGGTACAAAGTATGAATTACTTAGGATTTTACATATGCATTGTATAGTGTTTATACTTCATTGTTTTCTTCCATTTTAAATAAAATCAAGACAAAATGAAAGTCTTATTGTTATATGCATTCTACACTATTTTTTTAGTTTTAGATGCACTTTAGATTGCAAAAAGGAAAATAACATTTTTCATTTTCAAATTCACATAGTCAACTTCTTTATATTTTGAAAATGAAAGATAAAGTGAAAATGTTATTGTTGAATTGCATTACACATTCAGTATATTTTCACTTTCATGTTCATTCCAAACACATCATTAGTTTCATGAACACTTCCCATTTGAGTAATCAAGATCCTTTAAAAAGAAGGTTGATAATTGAAATGTATTAGAAATATTTTTTTTAGGGATGAAATCTACGAGTATAGGATAATGTTTTGGACTAGGGCTTATGATTAAACTATTCATAACAATTAAAATCAAAACATAGTGGCCACTTTCCATGGAAACCTAAGATTGCAAAAAGGTGATTCAGAAATATCCTCTCGCACAATATTTAAGAACAATTTTGTCCGAGATTAAGTTATGTAAGTAGCCCTCCAATACTCGGCCTAGCATACATAAGGGTTGTTGCATGTTCAGGGATTCATTCAGTAAAACCCTTGGCCTTATGTGGTGCCGGTGTTGTTTGAGTTTTGGGCTTAGTTACCGTGCCCATGTGCATTAACTGGATTGATGACTATTCTTCCTAACCTTTTTTGTGAGTTTAGTAGCCATAGTATATTGAATTTTAGGGATCTACACATGTGACAATGGAAGGTTATTTCCATTGTACCTACAGAGGACTTGGTAGGAAACCACATACAAATATTTGGAAAAGTGGTTGGTGATTTAAACTCTTTCCCAAAAGTGATTTCATTGTGGACCTTGAGTAACTTCTCTTCACTTTTCATTGGATAGTTTTGGGCCTTAATCATCTTGAAATTCCCTTGGAAGGTATCTTTGTTTGATTGATCTAGATACTTAAGGACTTTTCTAGTGGTGTGTTGGATGGAATTATTTTTCTTTAGTTGGAATTTGGTTTTTTTGATTTGATTTATAAGATAATGTGGATCATCCTCTCCCTTGTTCAGGTTACAAAACCTTCCCCCACTTATAGTGAATCCCCCACCGCCACTTTAGAGGTGACGTGTCCATAAACAGAGGCCTTTTCAGGGAACCTGAATGTATCATAAATATTCCTCATACTCCTCATACGATTTTATTATAATTAATGTGACATTGATCTTCAAACAATGAGTGACATTATATTTTAATTATTATGCATTGTAAAGGAATTAATAATGCCCACTGAAAAAAACAAATCTCAAAGGAAAGAGACAAGTATTGCTCAATATAATTTCAGTATAAACTTCATTGATACAATCAGTATACAACAATGTTACTTAAACGAGAATTATAATCATGTGGATAGGATTCAAATCACCAACTCAATCGAAATGCATGGCTAACTAGAAGTGTCTAAATCACTATCGGAACTAACTAGCTAAGCTCTAGTTGTCTAATTTAGCCTCTCAATTAGTTAGAATCAGTTAAACTATTCTAACTAATGTGGTAGGTGAGTAGTAGGTGAGAATAGGTGGCTTCCCACATGTAGTCATGCGAGATTGGAACTAACTGAATTGGAGGACATTTAACTGAATGTAAGTGAAGCATAACTAAGCTTGACTGGTCACCAACTTCCAACAACTGAAGGAGGTTGGTGTCAAGACTCCCAGTGGATCCTAAATTGTAGGGATTTGTCTAGGAGGTGCATAAACTTATGCATGAATGTGTAATCAGTTGCATATAGCCTTTATCTATGTTCCTCACACTCTAGAGACTGGTACATATGGCCCCATTAGGCCAAGTGAACCCAATGGTACTAGTGGAACCAATAATACCTAAATGAATCCTAAGTTAGTAAAATATAGTCTAATAGACTAGTTTGGAAAAGGGAGGATTATAAATCCTAACTTGGACAACTAGGGTCCATGGAAACAAGGCCAAAAGTCACACATATACAATCTAAAATAATTAAAAAAGGTTTCTTAATAAAACAATGAAATAGGGGAAAACCTCATGGGAACCCCCCCCCTAAAAAAAAATAGGAATGAGGAAAAACAAGTTAAAAACTTGTAAAATATTTTGTTGGAATTCACAGCACTATGTAACAACAAAGTAGTACTTTGGTTCTTCTGTGCATGTGAACCTATGAATACAAACTAAAATGTTGTGTCTGGAGGAATATTCATCTTTGGAAGAATAAGGATATTCTCAACTAAATCAGAAATATAGACAGCTACAAGATGAAAACTGGACCCATGTAGAGCAACTAGAATCCCCTGATGAGAGAGAAAAATGTGCTTGAGGATTTGAACCATGTGAGGAATACCCAAGAAAATAATATATCACATAATTGAACATCAAACCATGTGATTTATAATCAGCTCCAAGTTTTCGGACCATGTGTCCAAGCGAATGCAGAATGTCTCCATCTTTACTAGTTCTGTGAGGAGATGAGGATGTGATCAAATACAAAGGTAGAGAAGCCATGGGACTGTGTAGTGCAAATGCTTGAGATCCATAATCTTATATATCTTCAAAAACGATCAATTATTTTCAAAATATAATATCAACAAACTCATAATACAAAACTAACATCAAATCCTCAACAACAAGTTTGAAGACAACTTGCAGTAGTTGATTCTTCACACCAAAATTGATGAGAACAACTACAAGCATTACTAAAAGATATTGAAACTTAAAAAATGAACCAAATAATATCATATTAGATCCAAATAAGTTCATATCATATCCAAGAGTGTGGAGAAAATCCAATTGATTCACCGAGATGGTAGATACACAATTTCCTCCTTCTTCAAAACTATGAGTATTGGTGCATTCAATCATGTAGGAATTTTCTGAAAGCTCAAGATCAATGAGAGTGAATGGATTACAACTCAAATCCAATGATATTTCAAAAATATCAAAATATCCATAAAATATAATATCATCAAACTCATAAAAGGATATTGACATCAAATCACCAGCAGCAATTTCGAAGGAGAATTGCGGTACTTTATTTTTCACACCAAAATTGATGAGAACAACTACAAGCATGATTGGAGGCTCTTTAAAATTAAAAAGTGAACCAAATAACATCATATCAGATCTAAATAAGTTCATATCACATACAAGAGTGTGGAAAAATGGTTCCAAGTGCTCCACCGAAATGGTAGATGCATAGTATTCTCGTTTTTCAACAAAATTTTGAATATTGGTGCATGCAATCATGTAGGAATTTGCTGAAAGATAAAGGTCAAAGACAGTGGATGTATCACTCCTAAAACATGATATTTATTCCAAAAAATCCAAATATTAAAAAAAATATAATATCAGCAAACTCATGAGATAAAACCAACATGAAATCACCAGTAGTAATTTGGAAAGACACTTTTGGTACCTGACTTTTCACACCAAAATTTATGAGAACAACTACAAGTATTAATGTAGGCTCTTCAACCTTAAAAATTGAACCAAATAATATCAGATAATATCCAAATAAGATCATATCAGATCCAGATAATTTCATATCATATCAAGAGTGTGCTCCACCGAGATGGTAGATGCACAATTTTCTCCTTCTTCAAAATTCTAAGTATTGTTGCATGTAAACATGTAAGAATTTGCTGGAAGCTCTAGATCAATAAGAGTGAATGAATCACTCCTAAAATCAGATATTGATTTCGAAATATCCAAATTACTACCTATATTCACACCAGCAACAACATTAGAGAGAGAGAAATCAAATTCCTCTTCATTTTCTAAAGCAACCACTCACAAATTTTGCACAGAATTTAAAAAAGAATCGCTCGAGAATGTTTGCATAGAATGGAAGAAGAGTTTTTCTTCAATAAAATATATTTGAATGTCTTCTTCTGGATCATCCATATAAGAATATGAGATTTTAGTGATCTCATAAACTTACAGAGCAGGAGAAGGAGTCACTCTAAGGAGACTTTATGCAATTCGAAATGAATGTGTGGAATATTTTTCTTCTTCTTCATCCTAAATGACTTCATCAGAGAGAGTAGAGGTAGATAATTTTGAATAAATAACTCTTGTGGTGTTGGGTGTGCTCTCCAAATTTCTATAATTATCCTCATTGGTATTTCCAAAGGTTCTATCCAATTTTGTCGAGAGATCCTTTGGGTATTCAGCATAATCAATAAGGTAGCGCAAGTTTGGAGAAAAGGCCATACATATTATTCCAAAATCTATATCACCATTGTTTATCCATTCATTCTCATATTAATAAGAATATGTACCAATCCCAATAGATTCCTCATAGAGATATTTTCTCTTTAGAGATGAAATCATCTTGAATTTCCATTTTGAATATCTTGTTAATGGAGTAAGAAGAGGAACTGGAAATCTTGATTGCATATGAAGTTGAACCTGCAAAATATCACTACAAAACAAAAAAAAATCACAATATGACAGAATTTATCCTTCTATATCGATGTGTACACATTCTCAAGGTCCATCATGCTCACAGAGACTTTTCTAAATGAATTCAAAATTAGCAATGCACACTTTGCAGGATTTATGTGGAAACCCAAGTGCTTATGGTGTACAATGGAGATCGGAGAAACTCGAAGATTTCTTGAGGAGGATCTGATACCATATTAGAATTAATTTTCCATTGATATGTAGGAAATAATTTCAATTATATTTTAATTATTATCCAGTGTAAAGGAATGAATAATACCCACTGAGCAAAACAAATCTCATAGGAAACGGATAAGTATTGCCTAGTATAATTACAGTATAAACTTTATTAATCCCAATAGTATACAAAAATGTTATATCAAGGATAATTCGAATCACCAAATCAATCTTACTGCATGGCTAACTAAAAATTTCTAAATCACTATCGGAGCTGACCATCTAAGCTACAGTTTTCTAATTCAATGTCTCAGTCAGTTATAATTAATTAAACTAGTATAATTGATGTGGTAGGTGAGAATAGGTGCCTTCCCACATGCATCCCTGCAAGACTGGTATTAATTGAACTGGAGTACATCTAAATAAATGTAATTGAAACATAAGTAACCTTCACTATTCACCAGCTGCCAACAACTGAAAGAGGTTGGTGTCGACACTTCCAATAGATCCTAAATTGTATGGATTGGTCTAGGAGGCACATAAATTGATTCATGAATGTTAAATCAGTTGCAGTTAGGCCCTATCTGTGTTCCCAACATTCTAGTGACCGGTACATGTGCCCCCATTAGGCCAAGTGAACACAATGATACTAGTGGACCCAATAATAACTAAATGAATCCTAAATTAGGCAAATACAATCTAAGAGAATGATTTGGACAAGGGAGGATTATAAATCCTAACAGGTTTAGGTTTAATATTTGCAATATGAGAGTTTTGCAACAAATGTTAACCCACCCTTAACTGATTAGTGTGTAAATTGAACCCAGGTGTTAGAACAATTACACTCACAACAATTGCCAATTACACATGCAAATTACTCACAAAAGGAGACTGAATATGAGGCAGAACACTAATCTGTATTGAATAAGTATACAATAGCAAACCCTATGAAGTCATAGGCTGCCAAAATAAATAATTAAATGATATATTCGAATGCATAAGGATTCCATTCAAATTTGGTCAAAAGAAGGCTTACTAAATCTAAGCAAATCTCCCATAGGTGCATAAAGCAGTTTCCAAATCTGTCTAGGAGCTCACGAATTGGAGAAATCAATTAGGAAAGCTAATAGATGGTGGAAGGAAAACTCATACATGATTTTCATAGGAGAAAAGAGTGGAGGATGATGAGGACAAAAAACAAGTTAACTTCACCTAGTCAAACTTTCCCAATTGCCTTAAAACTCATAAAAAGAAGGCAATAAAGCAGAAAAAGCAGACATGCACTAGGGAGGCCAGGAATAAAGTAGATTTTATTCCAAGAGGTTTCCCAAGTGCTCCATGACTCAAATTTAGCAATTTTGACCACTATGGATGTGTGGAGGATAACTTGCATAAGGTGGAACATGGAAACTAGGCAAATAAGACAAAAAATGGATTAATTAATGTCTAAGGTAGGTAACTATGGGTTGATTATTCTAACATCCCCCCTTAAGCCTTACTTATGAGTAAAATATCAGAAAACTATAGGGCCTAGCAACAAGGCTTAGTCACCCTTTACATACTGTATGTCCATTTAACCAAGGAAAGAGGAAAAAACCCAGTGGGAAAAATCCTCCCTTAAACATGGACAATAAAACAAAATTTGCAAATATTGTCATCACTCATGCTTCACAGCATGATCAGAAATCCCCAGTAGTGATTTGAGATTGCTAAATGTCTTCTCACAAAAAAATTTGGTGAAGATATCTGCTACTTGTTCTGAAGATGAACAGAAGAGTAGGTGAATGGTGCCATCATGCACAAGCTGTCTGATGTAGTGCATATGGATCTCAATGTGTTTGGTTCTCTAATTCTGAAGTGGATCATTGTAGATTCAAATGGTACTCTAATTATCACAATACATAGTATTTGAGTATTCTAATTCGAAGCCACACTTTCCAAGTAACCCCTACAACCATAAACATTGAGTTATTGCATTTGCAACTCCTCTGTATTCTGCTTCTATAGATGAGAGTGCAATGGCACTCTATTTATTTCTTGACCAGCTAATTGGCCCTTCAGCAAGCATGAACACATATCCTGATGTTGACTTTTGATCTGTGTTATCACCTTTCTAATCACTGTCAGTAAACCCAGTCAAATTAAGATCAGATTTAGCTTTGTAGAAGATCCCATGAGTCCTTGTCACTTGAACAAACTTAAAGATCCTTTTGGCTGCTCTCCAATGGATCTCATGAGGCTGATCCATGTATATTGAAGCCACACTTAATGCATAAGAAATATCAGGTCGAGTATGTGTAAGATACAACAAACATCCAATCAATTTCCTATACGGTGTATTGTTTACCATAGGTGAAAAATCAGCTTCCTCAAGCTTAACTCCTGAAAGGAGAGGAGTCTTGCTTGGCTTGCAATCCTTCATACTGAATTTGTTTAGAAAATCCAAGGCATACTTGGACTGACATACTTTGATTTCTTCTTTGGTTTGAGCAATCTCGAGCCCCAATAATTGGCTCAATAAGCCCAAATCAGTCATTGAGAAGGCATGGTTCATTACGTCATTCAAGGAAGCAATTTCATCCTTTGAGCTTCCTGTAATGAGAAGGTCATCAACATACAAAAAAATGATCATTAATGAACCATGAATCAGCTTCAAATATACATTTGGATCTAAATTGCATTGAACAAAATTCAGTGATAGCAGAAAGCTATCAATCTTGGCATACCAAGCCCTGGGGGCTTGCTTAAGGCCATACAGTGACTTCTTTAGCCTGCACACAAGAGCTGGGTTAGCAGCAAATCCTTGAGGCTGCTGCATGTAAATATCTTCAGTGATATATCCATTCAAGAAAGCACACTTCACATACATGTGGTGTACCTCCCATTGCTTTGAAGCTGCAATGGCTAAGGCTAGCCTGATGGAGTCCATCTTTGCCACTGGTGCAAAGGTCTCATTGTATTCTATGCCATGTACCTATGAGTATCCCTTGGCTACAAATCTGGATTTTTACTTCAGATCTGAACTATCAGCAGAAAATTTGGTTTTGTAAACCCACTTACACTGAACTAGCTTCCTCCGTGGGGGAAGATCAACCAGCTCCCAAGTGTTTCTCTTCTGGAGTGAGTTGAACTCTTATTCCATGGCTGTTTTCCATATTGGATCATTTTCTGAATATTCATATATCTATGGTTCTGATTCAATCATCATATAGCATTTCTCTACAAACATAGGATTTTTCATGCACAGAGCACTCTCAAACTGAGACCTAGTCCTCCTACGATCATTAGGATTTACAGCTAGTTCTCCAGCTGCATGAATGGTCTTGGCTTCCCATTTTTTCCTTGTAGGACTATTAGGATCTGCAATTAAATCATCATTATCAGACATATCAGAATCATCATGTTCAACTATCTCTTCACTTATATTCAGAGGTTCTAGTGGTGAAGAGGATTCTCCAACTTCCACTACTTCTAGGGGCTCTTCTTGAAACTGAACACACATTTCAATGAAGTATTTGTTTGTGCTCAAATTTATCAGCTTGTACCATTTTGAATCTTTAGAGTACCCAACAAATAGACACTCTTGGATTTGGGGCTGCAAAGCCTTCCTCATTTCTGTTGGAATTCTAGCCCAAGCCCTTGAGGGAAAAATCTTGGAATGGGTCATATCTGGCTTGTGCCCACTCCATGCTTTGAAAGGAGTCATACCATAAATTTGTTTATGAGGCACCCTATTCTATATATAGGCTGCACATTTTATAGCTTCAGCCCAAAAATTTGGTGGAAAAGTCTTATCCTCCATCATGTAGGTTGCCATCTCTTTCAGTGATCTGTTCTTCCTCTCAGCAACACCATTCTACTGTGGTGTGTAAGGGATAGAATACTACATCTGAATACCTGCATCTACACAATATTTAATGAACTCATACTTGGCATACTCACCACCATTGTCAGATTTGAGGAACTGGAGTTTCCTCCTAGACTGGTTTTTAATCAAATCCTTAAAGACTTTGAAGAGGCAAAAAGCTTCAGACTTGTGTTTCAGGAAGTAAACCCAGCAATAAATGGAAAATTCATCTATGAATGTCAATGCATATTTGTCCTGACTCATTGAAATATGAGGAAATGGGCCAGCAACATCACTGTTCATCAACTCAAGAGGTGCAGAGGTTCTCTCATGATTAGCTTTCTCAAATTTATGCTCTGGGTGTTTTCCTAAGATGCAACCTTGACAGACTCCTTTGGAAAACTTAATCTTTGTTAACCCTATGAACATTTATTTTTCACTAAGATCAAAAAAATACTTGTAATTGAGGTGGCCAAATCTTTCATGCCAAATCTTGCTTGTCTCATTAACATGAATCAGAAGAGCAGAGGGGTTTGAGTAGGGTAGGAAGTGTGAGAACATGTATACCTTCGAAGTGTGATTTGCAACTCCTTTTGCAAAGACTTTACCACTTGAGATCTCTGTGATCTCAACTTCATCAGGGGAGAATATGGCTTTATTTGGAGACCCTGTGTGGGTCATCTCATACACTATTAAGAGGTTAGAGGCAAGACCTGGAACATACAATACATTGTTGAACTTACCATGGTCAAGATCAATCCTCCCTTTGCCCAAAATTTCAGTGAGAGAGTCATCTCCCAGTACTATTGGTGGACCTTTCGACATGTCAAGTGAGGTGAATGCCTCCTTGGTTGAAACCATATGTCTTAAAGCTCTAGAATCAATGATGAAACTAGGTGAGCTTGATATGCCAGCAACCAATGAATGAACTCTCTCTCTGTCTTCTGAATTTGATCCTCCTTCCCTCTTCTTTGAGCTATCTGGAAGGGAGATGCCATTATTCTCCAATATTTGGGTCAGCATGTCTATTTACTTCTTCATGCAGGAGCTTTTAGAATGATTTCCCTTACTGCAGTATGCGCACTTGCTCATTTCTCCTTTTTTCTTCTTCTTGGAACCTTGAGGCTCCTCTGGAGACTTGTTCTTGTCTCTCTTTTGCTCAGGTGGATTTTTAGGTTTCTTCTTGCTTTTCGAATCCACCCTTGAATCTCCAAAAACTAGAGCTTGGTCTTTGGAAGGTTTGATGGTGACCATCATCACCAGTTTATCTTGTTCTTGTGTGAGAGATTCAATGAAATCTGCAAGGCTAGGCATTTTCCAGGCTCAAGCTGTCAACTTTGTGGCATAGAAGGTCGATACAAACACTAAATAGTGAGGTCCAAGCTTCGAGAGTATGGCCAAAACCAGTTGTTCATCCTTCTTTTCAATCCCACATTATTTTAGCTGCAAAACAAGTGCTTTGAACTTGGAAAAATAGAGTTGCAGGGATTCAAAGCTATTGGGACTTAGGGAGATCAATTGATTTTCAATTTGATGTCCCCTCATCTCATCTATTTTACCAAAAATATCAACAAGCTTCTTCCATACTTAATTTGGTGATGTCAATCCATCATGATGGAAAAGGAGGTCTCTAGATATGCTCAGACACAGGAGACCATAGGCCTCATCCCTCCTATTATGCCATTTAATCTTCTCTGCAGCTGCATTGGGCTCTGCTTCTATTTCCATAGTCACTCTGTAGAGGCCTTTCACTCCCAATAGTATATCCATCTCTGTTTTCCATTCAAATAAGTTAAATGGAGTCAAGATGATCTTCTACGATTGATCCATAGCTCAGAAATTGTCCCTTCTGTCAGGAAAATGCTCCTAGTCAATGATGTCGAACCTGCAATACAAATTGGAAGGAGATAAATTGATCTCCAAAGGCTCTAATACCATGTGTAAATTGAACCCAGGTGTTAGAACAATTACACTCACAACAATTTCCAATTACACATGCAAATTACTCACAAAAGGAGACTGAATATGGAGCAGAACACTAATTTGTATTGAATAAGTGTACAATATCCAACCCTATGAATTCATAGGATACCACAATAAATAATTACATGATATATTCAAATGAATAAGGATTCCATTCAAATTTTGTCAAAAGCAGGCTTACTAAATCTAAGCAAATCCCCCATAGGTGCATAAAGCAATTTCCAAATCTGTCTAGGAGCTCACGAATTGGCAAAATCAATTAGGCAAGATAATAGATGGTGGAAGGAAAACTCATACATGCTTTTCATAGGAGAAAAGAGTGGAGGATTATGAGGACAAAAAACAAGTTAACTTCACCTAGTCAAACTTTCCCAATTGCCTTAAAACTCAGAAAAAATAGGTAATAAAGCAGAAAAAGCGGACAGGCACTAGGGAGGCTAGGACTAAAGCAGATTTGATTCCAATAGGTTTTTGAAGTGCTCCATGACTCAAATTTAGCAAGTTTCACCACTATGGATGTTTGGAGGACAACTTGCATAAGGTGGAATATGGAAACTAGGAAAACAAGACAAAAATTGGATTAATTAATGTCTAAGGTAGCTAACTATGGGTTGATTACTCTAACAATTAGACGATTCTATTATGGTGTAATTACTTCCATTTGGTCAAACCGAGATCAATGCAAGTACTTTAGGTTTTATTATGGATAACATGGGGAAGGGATTGAGAGACATTTATACTTCCACTACATATATGCGATCAAGAGGATTATCCCCTCCTCATGTCAGCATAACACTATCTATTACTCATTATATTTTGACACTAGTAGTGCCTTTAAACTTCAGTACAACAACCCTGGGTTCACCTAATAATCGAGTGGTTATTCCTTTTGTACATGTGAATCCTACTACTAGATATTTTACAATAGCTTTTATTTCCATACATGGGATACCATTTACATACTCTCCTTTGTTTCGAAACTTTTAAAACAATCCTATGAGTTATGCTTCTTTTGTTCATGGTTTTCCTTGGTTTAGAGGACGTATCCCTCCTTCTTTGTTGTTTCTGGGATATTTTCCTACATACTATGATGCACCCTTCGTTAGCCAAGATCCCTTTGTAGGATTTAACTTTGAAAGCATTGTTCAAACTTTGAATGTCCTAGATGGGAGTTATTCATTTTCACTAATCGATGTAAGGAACACTAATCCCATATCTACAATACCTATTTTAGTCCGGAACAGTCAGTATCAAAGACAATATATTTCACCAGAGGGAATTAACCCCTTATAATTTTGATAGAATTATTTTCATAACATTTTTAATTCATAGCCAATGGAAGGGGTTAACCCAAACTAACCTTATCAGAATTTTGGTTCAGGGAATTGCTCCCATCAAACCTATAATGATAAAATATATATATAATAAATAAACACTAAATAACTACTAATAATTAAAGAAGTAACTCTTAACGAAGAGTGTAACAAATATAAAATAATAAATTAGTTATTAATTACTAAGTGAAAGCATGTAACCCTTAACTACACATGCTCAAGCCTATAAAGGAGAGCCTCAATGTAAAATCATATCATCATATCTATTCTATCAATATATATATATTCATGGATTATTTGTATTTTCGAAAGCGGAAGTTCGAGAAGTTCTAGTAAATGGTATTTTACCGTTAGAGTGGTATCAAAGCTATAAGGCCCTTGGACATTATTTATACTTTGTGTAGATTTGGCTTTCCCCAAAAAATAGGAAATTGTCCTTAAAAATAAAAAATAATAATAAAAAGAGGTAAAATCTACCCCCCCCTAAATAGAGGTAAAAAGTGAAACCACTTGTGGTTTCTTAATAAGTGGGTTTGGATTTGAATATAAAATTGCATAAAAATTACTACTAAGAAGCAAGTGAGATTTGAACTTAGGTAGGGAAGGTAACACACATCCCTCCCAACCACCCAATCTACTGGCATTTTACAAAACTTAAGGAAACACAAAATATAAAAGTGGATAATAATTGTTACTAAGAAGCAAGTGATATTTGAACTTAGGTGGGGAAGGTAACACTAATTCCTTCCAACCACTCAATCTACTGGAATTTTACAAAACTATTGGAAAAAAAAGAAAAGGAGTATTATTGTAAAGGATTTTCATTTTTCAAGAAAGGTTCAGATTTATCCAATATATATAGACTTCAATACCAGAAGGTATAAAAAACAAAAAACAAAATTCATAAGCTTCCAAAAACTATTAAAAGTACTTCAACATTATAAGCGTATTAAGTAAACTTTATGTTACATATTAAAGGTATTTTGAAAAAAAATCATTACAAATAATACTTAAGTTCAAATCAAAGGATTATAACGGAAGTATATTGAAATACGTTCAAATCTCAAGTATTAAAGTATTATTTAAGTCGTAATCAAGGTCTTTTTCGAAGGAAGTTTAGGTTAAAAAAAAATGGGGTCTAATTGAGAAAAGCAAGGAATATTTCCAAGAAATTAATAACTTATGTCTCAATGTTATTTAAAATAAAAGGAACTATTAGAGGGAAAGCGATTACTATTTCTATTGCTCCCAACGAATGTAATAATTATATTAGTGATGAAATTACTAATGAGTTAGCGAATCCTATGACAAATATAAGTGAAAGGTTAGAATTTTTGAATAACAAAGAATATGCAGTAAGTGATTTACAATGGAGCATTGGATATTATACTAGTGTTTCATAATTTATAGTTAACTCCTTGTGGAGTAGTAATGGTTAGCTATTTTTGGGATTACCATGGCTAAAAACATTGGGGAATTTTATCTTACATGCTGCAAAATGTTTTTGATATTCCCCTACAAAAAGAAAAAAATCACATTGTCGGACATTAACATGAAGAAAAAATCAGAGGACGCATTATCTCAAGACTTCAAATAAATATCAAATATGTTGTCGCAATGAAATGAGAAATCAATACAGATGATACATAACGATTTCAACAAGGTTATTACAAGTAAAGAAGAATATATCTCTCATCTAAGAGATCATAACCAGAAATTACTTCTGCAAATCAAGAAGTGAAAGGATAAGTTTCAACGTAATCAACAGTTTTAAGAGGAGAATCGATATCTTAAAAAATAATTATCATGCAAAGACGAAGAAAGCTCTTTCTCAAAAAGGGTTAATCAAGAATTGTTAGAGAAAATAAAAGACTTAAAAGAAAGAGAGCCCAAAAATCAAGGCAATCAATATGACGTCGTCAACTCAAACTATAAAGAAGAACTCTTACACTTAATGAAAGTTAATGAGGACATGCTTATACAAGTTAGGAAGCTAAAGTAGGAGAATAAATATTTACAAGAAAATATAGATTGCAAGAGATTAAATGTTGACAAATAAATGATGACTAACGCAATAGAGAAGTCATCAAAGGCTCAAATTAAAACATTAGAAAAGGGAAGCAATGCAAACCTTGTTGAAGTTAAAAAGAACAATCTTATTGTCACATAACTATAAGAATCAACAGAAAATGGTTCTGAAAAACAATTACAAAAATTGTTAGAAGCTCCAAAAGTTGAAGTTCTAGTAAACACTTCATAGGTGATTTAAGCTCCTTATCGCCATCCAAATTACAAGATTCATTATGATAGACAAAAAAAAATCAAAAGGAAAATTACCAGTATTATTTCTACAAAGAGGAAAGACAAAATCAACAACTCTCGACAATTGATCTAAAACTAATTTTGTTAAAAGTATATCTCAAATGGTCGACTTCACAAATGTTGCAGCATGTCCACACAATGTTT
>LPNX010082358.1:0-18016 GCA_001517045.1 Pseudotsuga menziesii | reverse complement strand
TCCACTTCTAATAGTTTTTATGATTTAGTGATGGTATTTCTTAATCACTTCCATCTTCTTGTTTGGTATGATGTTGACATAAATATTTTTTCCACCTTAAAAAAAATAAATACACACACATATTTGATTACACTCAGGAGTGGCAATGATGAAAGAGGTTGATTAATGATAATATACCTCCTAAATTATTATTAAAGTGGTTGTTGAAATAACTTCTACCTTACATCTTAAAATATGTTTCTACTTCGCGAGTGACTAACGAAGAGGAAGCCATAGTTAGAGCACAACAACTTTATATGATCTATGCTCAATCTAGTATTCTGTATGATATTATAATGGATTCAAGAAGATAGAATACTAACCCTATGAAACTAAAACCTGGACCACATTCCTATGTCATCGTAGGTTCAGTTGAGACAACTAGTGTAGAGTCTTTGTCTAAATAAATACATGAATTATCTGTGAATCAATTTGTAGTAGAGGAAACTACTATTTCCATACTTTCCCCTCAATAGAATGATGCAAATAACATGCAATATATACAAACGTATACTTAGCAATTAAGTGAGAATAAGAATAGAGGAAATAAGGGAGAAGGTAGAAGAACAAATTTAATCCCAGAAATGATGCTAAGGGGGGTAAGAAAGAAAATAAAAAGGTGAAATTCCATTGCAAGATTTGTCGAGAATATCTCTACACTTACTAATTCCCCCTTATGGAACAAACCCATAATTTGTTTAAACAACAACACCCCATCTTCCTCAATGATCCATTTCCAAAGGGAAAAAATGTAGCTTCCGGTGGACCTAATACCACTTGGGGCACCGAAGGTTCCTCTTCATCTCATCAATCCTATATAAACATGGTTTGATTGCACACCCTATTAAAAAATAGAGAAAATAAATATGACTCGGAGGCGTCATAAAAAAAGAAAGAGATTTCTCAGACATCGACCCCTCTCTCCAATGAAAATTTGGTTGAGCTTGTGCCTAAAATAACGGAAGGAATTTTTAAAAGTGCATCACACAACCATAATGCATGCGATGATACCTTACAAGTGCTACAAATTTTTCCCCTCACAATGAACTGCACTTTGAACTACAATATGTAGTCTTGAATCTACAACCCTAGTATCTAAGTTTGATATGTCTCATGTCAAACCATGCCTCTCATATCATGTAGATTTCCACATGAAAGTATTCCATGAGACTTAAACCATTGGAGGAATGGTCGTTGATAAAGGTGCATATACTTTTGTAATGGCCATATCCTATTGGAGAGATTTAGGGTCCCCTGATTTGGTTCCATCAACAAACTTACTGAGTTCTTTCAATGGTAGGTCTTTCCATACTCACAATATTGTACCTTGTTTTGATATTGAATTGGCAAGGAAAACAATTTCAGTTGAGGTTGAAGTGGTAGATGCTCATTTTTATTATAATTTTCTTTTGGGTAGGAATTGGACTTGTGTTATGTATTCCTTCCCATCATGCATTTTTAGGCACTCATGTTTCCTCCTGAAGGAAACATGGTTAAAATTGATAAATTTTTATTTACCCAAAAAACTTCATGCAGATACATCATAATGAAATATCTAGATGATTGATTGGCTTGTCCGATGAATGAGATTTTAGGAGTAGGAATCTATACTTCAATTATGGGTAATTTTCATCTCCCTGCTACTGTAAATTATATCATATCAACTGGTCTGGGGAATCGATATGGGGATTTTTATTCAATTTTAAATAAGAATGATCCATGTATTTTACCCATGCAATTTGAACTGAAAGTACCATCACCTGCAACAAAAGTTTCTTATTAAGCTATTTACGATGTTTTTATAGATCCCATTGTGAATCTTTCTATCTAGGAGGAGTAAGATGTAGATTACTTGTCTACATGGGATGTGAACTCTACATATTATTCTAACTGTTTAGACATCATTTTACCTTCATATTATGCCATTATAGAAGCTATGTCAGGAATCGATAAACCTTGGAAGATAGGAACCATAAATCCTATTTTCTTCCACACGTGGATATGATAGAGAATCAAGAGTTCCACCTGAGACTTTGCATTGAATATAAATCATCCCATAAACCCTTTATTGAAAGAAGGAATTTTTTTGTAAGGGAATATGCAAAACATCTATGAAACTAGGTTGATCAATATTTCCACTAAATACGATGTCGTTGAGAATATTTCCATTGGAGCAAACTTTTCATCTGAAGAGATTGCCATTTATAGTGACATTTTTAAGGAATTATATGACATATTTTCCTAGACATAATATAATTTAATTATAGTTCATTCATTCATAAATCATCAATGGCGCACACATATATTCAATTCCATTAAGATTGCAAGAGTTTACAACAAGGTATTGGCGAAATGGCACTTGTTAACCCGAAAATCCCCCACATAGCTCTAAATGGCCTACAACATCCAAGCACACCATCTTACAACACTCATATAACTCCATTAGACCTTCCATTATACCCCCACACCTCTAAAATATCCTAAGGATGAAGAGAAAGGGATTAAAACCCCAGAAAGGAGCCCAAAATAGCCCCCTATGAGCTAAAGCCCTAAAAAGGGGCTAAAGTTAGGGTGATAGGGGATAAAGGCCCAAAAAAGGGGCTAAAACTTTGACCAAGGGTTTAAAACCCTAAATCCCCTTGGAAAAGATATAAAAGGAGGGTGGGGGGTCACTCTCAAGACACTTCTCCCATTGCCTATTGTTATGCTGCCCGTGGATGCTTTTAGACCTTTGCCTCTGAAACCACCTACACTCCCTCTCCTCCATCTCCATTTCCATTTGAGTCATTGCTCCCGATACAAGAGAGAGGCTTCCACAAGCTAGGGAATGGTGGCCCATTCCCACTAGAGAAGGTATACTTGTGCTTTCATGTTTTGCTTCTTATTTATTTAGTTTGCTTTGATTTCTAACCATTGTTTTTATTTGCAGGTTTTGCTTAACATTATTTGTAGGTTTTTCTTAACATTATTTGTAGGTTTTTCCATTGTAGCTTAGGTTTATTTTGTAGGTTTTGGATTTAGAACCCTAACCCATTATGTGCAGAGGGGTTCAACAGTGCTCCATTTTATTCTTCTTCTTTCTGTCATTAGCTTAGAATTAGTTTACTGTTTTGTTATTTACATTTCTATTTTGTTTTTCATCATTTACCATTAGCAGGAACCTACCCTTTTTCCCTATAGGTATAAGGGAGCCATTCCTGCCCCTGTAGTAGGGAGAAATCCTTACTACAGAACCGGCGACCATACAAGGTCGATCCCACAGGATCCCTGGGGCAAATTTTCAATTTTTCAAGTTTTTTAAATTTTACCCTATTTTTTCAGAAATTTCATGTTAAATCCATCTTAGATTCTATTTATTTCCTATTTTAAGTATTGGTGAAGCCTCTTCAAGCTAAAACCGAGTCAGGTTGACCACAGTACAAGTTACTGTTCTCCAGATCTGACTCTGTCTCACAAAAAACCCCCAATCTAGAGCAGGGCACTCTTATAGGAGCAAAAGGTGAGACTGGGGTGCACCTAATGGGAAAAAAGCTACACCCAGGATGTAATTAATCTCTTGATAAGTGTGAATTCAACCTAGAAACTTATTTCCTGACTCTTTATGCATTCTGTGCGACCCCCTCACCTGTTTCTGAAAAAATCTCGTAGTCCCCTCGCTAGATTTGATCAGAAATGTGTGGCCTATCACATAGAACTTTAATTTCAGTTTAATAGGATAGTAAATTTCAGTTTCACAGAACTATTAGTGCGGGCCAGCCACCTCTGTCCACCACACTTGTTTAATTTCAATTTCTATTTTTATTTTCTGTAATTTATTTCATAAACAATGTGTAAATGCCAAGTAAATGTTAATGGCCCAATTGAATGAACCTAGCCTAACTAAAATAAACTTAAAAGCATACTGTCTTGCTTCCCCTTCCTCCTCTACCCAGTCATCACCCTCTGAGGTATTCTAGGATACGACAAAGGGAAAGCTTGTATAGATCTAGGAACTCTACTATATTGTTCCAAACCATTAAAACCAAGTGACCTGGAAGGTAGAGGGAGTAGAGAAAGAGGGCTTTTCACGATGCTAAGCATCCTTTCTGTTGACCAACCTTGCATCCGGGAGGTGATCTAAGGATCTACATATGTGCTTAGTCCCATGGTGTTGAGAGCCCAACACCTTCTCTTGGTTGAAGAGGAATATCAGTGAGAGGTAGACTTTTAGTTAGGTCATCAAACATTCAAGGTTAATCACTATATTTGTTCACAATTTCATTCAATGCATGCAAACAAAATGACATGAACTCTACCATGATGAATTCATAAACCATTTGCAGTAACCAAGTACCAAAAAAAAAACAAACAAATACACCATACCAACTAATTAACCCAACTCAGTTCATGACACTAAGTAAGCCTTAAAATTTACTAATTTACACTAAGTACAAACAACTCTACAGTATTTGAGGACATAAGTCGCTAACTGCTTCAACTATGGGAAGTACTTGGGCTTTGCCCAGAAACTCATTGTGAGGAGTACCACAGGAACCCCAAAGTAGCTAGCCGCTGAGATGAATTGCCAAGCGAATCGGGCAATGACCCCTTCCGATTGAGTAGAAGCACCTGTGAGGAACAAGCCAAGCGTTGTCTTCTGGCACTCTTGGTGGCTGAGTGACCACCTGCAGTCAATAGGAAGCCACTGAAACGGGGGTCCAAACATCATTCCCACAAAGTTTTAGACATAAATCTAGCACAATTGATCCTCCATGCTCTTCCTCACGCCTAAGAGGCAAACCACCACCATTTGGAACACTCAATAAACACCGTGGAAGCCGCTCTCAGTGATCTCCCACAACATTAGAAGGCAACATAGCCTCTGATTCTAATTCAGACCCATATCAGTCTGAACCAGACCTCCATACTGCACCATCAAGCCCCATAGCTAGTGCAAATTCGGATCCATTTTTCAGCATAACCATAGCAAGTTGACCCATGTCCACATTACAACCTATCACCCACAACCTAGCAAGTGGCCCAAGCACAGTCATGTAGACTATTATCAGTCAGCTGCCACCACCTATAGTGACCATCCAAGCTGGCCCACTTGCAACACATGGGGTTAGTGGCCCCTCCACACACACTGTCCCTCCTGCTACACAGGGGGTAATGGACCATCCACTTACATTGCCCCTACTGTCATACATGGGGGAAATTTCCTCGCCACTCATACTATCCCACCCACAACACTTGAGGGAATTGGCCCATTCGTAATGGTGCCATTAACAAATGACCCCATCCACCACTAAGCTTTTTGGCCACCCATGCCATCTAAGCTTCCATCAGACATCCCTAAGTTTGAAGGCCAAGCAAGGGAATGTCCCCAAAACCAGATAATGACCTTCCATCTATGGTGCTCATCCAACAGCATCATAGATGACTCCATTAGGATGAGGCTATTCAAACGCACCCTAATAGGTGCTGCAGCCAAATGGTACATTGAGCTACCACAAGCCAAATATCTAGACTTCAACTCCCTAGCCTTGATGTTCCTACAGTATTTCCAACTCCCCATAAGATATGATGAAGGGATGGAGATCTTTCTATTCTATTGTCAAAGCACTACCACTCACATGATTGACCATATCCATGAGTGGTGGCAACGCCGTACCCTACGTAAAATCCAAATTGATGATAGTATCTTCTTGGATTGGTTCCTTAAGACCTTGCTCCCACCTATAGCAAAGGACGTCGCATCCGAACGTCCCTAATCCAAAGAAGAGGCCATACTGAAGTCCCAACAGTTTGACCTTATCTATGCTCAGTCTGGATACCTGTATACTATCCTTCCAGATGCCCCTCGTCCAAGTACCTCATACCGCAATGCACCAGTGGCATCCCATGCTACATACGGCATCATAGGATCGATCTCCCAATAGCCACAGCCCCGACTGACACCACCTACCATTTCACCACAACTAAGCAACACTGCTAATGTTTCTTACCAAAACCAAGATCCGGACT
Organism: Pseudotsuga menziesii; assembly: GCA_001517045.1. Taxonomy (NCBI): domain Eukaryota; kingdom Viridiplantae; phylum Streptophyta; class Pinopsida; order Pinales; family Pinaceae; genus Pseudotsuga; species Pseudotsuga menziesii. The sequence continues at coordinate 11,971 of LPNX010082358.1, read as the reverse complement.
ATGCTAGAATGATGTCCCAGCCTGGAGCAACAACTTCCTATGCACAACCTGTGCTACTGCAGCAGGCTCAAGCCATGACTTGGCCAACACAGCAGTATGTGGGGCAAATTCCCACATTTGTGGCACTACCACCCCCACAAATATACTATGCACTGCTAATGCAACAAGTTCAAGCCCCCGCCCCTGCTCCACCCGCTCCATTGGGACAAGTGTTCGCACAACAAAAATGTCCCAGCCAACCTGCCCCCAACAATCAACAAGGGAAATCTATAAATAATTGGCCCCGCAACCAAGGAAACAACCAACCGCATGGAGGCAGTCAACAACCTCACCCTCCCAACAATGCCGTGGAAAACAGGCTAGCCCAAAACCCCCCATGACCAAATGCACCAAGACGCAATTCCCTATTGCGCACAAACCAACCATGTACACTTTGTGAAGTCTATGGGCACTAAACATTCAAGTGTCTCCTTGTGGGTCATGCCAAGCAAGCCATTCAAAATGAGGTCCAATAGGTTGCCAATGCTGCAAACCAAGCACAACCCAACCCAGCAACACAAGGACTTCCCCCCATGCTGCTTCAAAACCCACTGCCAGTCCAAGGATTGGTGCAAACCACACCGCCTCCCCAACTCAACCCCAATGCTCCAGGGGAACCTCCCATGGCTGAAACAGGTGTTCAACGCCTGCTATCCATGATGACTAAATAGGTCAACTTGCAAAATAGATGCAATCAGTATGGTACCACCACCGAACCTGCTAAATCATCAGCAACATCCACATCTAAGATAGTCAACCTGCCTCTTTAGTTACCCCCCTTCCCGCTCCCCCCCATACACAGAGTGGCCAACAATGCCACAACTAGAGTTTTAGTCAACTATAGCATTGTAGATGATTTGTCCCAAATTCCAACCACCATGTCCACTCTTGAGGTACTCAAAACATTCCCAACATAGTAGAAAGCCTTGGTAGCTTCCACAGGGGTAGTACACCCCTCCGAATCTAAGTTAATCACCTTTGAAATGGAGAATGAAGAACCATGCATGCACTCAACCATCGGCTTCCAAATCCTAGTGTCCATCCGGAATTTGGTTGTGCGTTGGTGCATAGTGGATGAGGGGGAATCCACATGCATTATGTCTACCTTGGTTTGGCAGAAACTTGGATCACATATTTTGTAACCGTCCTCCACAACTATGTGGGCTTATGATGGACATCCCACTAAATCTGAAGGAATCCTCCCACATGTCCCCATCACGTTAGCCCAGAATACAGTCTTGATTGACATCGAAGCCGTCAATGCTCAACTAGACTACAACCTCCTCCTAAGAAGGGGTTACATGTATGCCATGCGATTAGTTACATCAACTATCTTCCATTTCATGATGTTCCCCCACGAGGGGAAGATTGTGACGATTGACCAGCTCACCTATCATGATCTGCAAGGGTTAACAGCACCTGCTAGCATTATCCCGACCATCACCACCATTGAGCCACAAGGGATGAACACACACGCTAATGTATTCCTACAATTAACACTATGGTTGGAAACAGACCATCCTCCTGTGGGCCTCGGTTTGTTTATCAATCCCACCATGACGGCTCCTTCCCCATTAGTGTCACCACCGCTGACACAAAATGAAACTATGGACTTGTGCATGGTCTCATATAGCACCGCTGCACCCAAACAAAAACCACAGCTGCAGCCCCAACCACAACCACAACATCATCCATAAATACAACACCAACAGTGACCGCAACATCACCTAAAGTAGCAACATTACACACAACCGCAACCACAACCTCACCCACACATGCAACCAATAGGGAGTTATCTTGGCTCATCTCCAGTCCCTACGATTCCCTTCCTCTTTCCCCCACATAGTGTCATGAGCAAGCCACTCGTGGCCACCTTAATCCTACACAACTTTACGTTGGGCATCTTGGTGTGGTATCTTGATCCACCAGCTTAACCAGCAATGTCCTAAGTTGTTTTAACATCGATGCAACCTATCATGGTCGAGCCTAACCCTCCACCTGATACACACAAGCCAACCACCACAACTGCACCTGCACCACCCCAACACAAAAGGGCTAGGGGAAATGAAATCAAAGCCACCGCAGAGCCATGACAAGTCCCACGTTGTGACATTTGCGAGCAACAGGGCCATCCAACTCAAAATTTCCCTAAAATCCCAGTGATTTGTGCACACCTAGATGCCATGGATACAAATGAAAACATCCCCATGGTTGAACTCCCAACCGCTCCAGTAGTCAGGAACAAGGAATTGAGGACAAACCATGCTTGCTCCCTTTGCGGTTTGTATGGACATTACTCCCACCATTTCCAAGACCTGCTTGAATTTCTAATGGCTCTCACTGACCTTCATCACCATTCCCTTGAGTCTGATATCACCTAGATTGAAGAAGATCACCCCCCACTACCTTCTTCAGACACCATGTTCATTTACATGATGTCCAGTTCCACTGACCCGCTCATCTCCTCCTCCACCGATTATCCATCAGACCTTTCTCTTCATTGCTTCAGTAACGATGATGAGATACTTGAAGCTCTAACCACCCTAGAATACCCATGGGATGACATGCACCATCACTTGTTTTTCCTCCCGGAAGAACTTGTGTCGTATTCTAACCAGTTTTCCATCGAGACCAAAGATTTCATCCATGGGAAGGTTGAATGGTTCAAGAACCCAATCCCAACACCCGATGCCTTCGAAGAAGGGAACATGGTGAACATCTCACCAACCATTAAAATCGACATCTCAACCAATTCTAAGATTGTTGAAGAAGTCATGCTAGGGGCATCATGATACCAAGAAGAGATTGATGCCTACATAGCTCTCTTCCAAGAATTCTGTGACATCTTTTCTTGGTCATACACTAAAATTCTCGGCTTAGATCCATCCATCATGGAGCACCACATCGACACATGGCCTGATGTGGAACCCATATGCCAAAAGCAAGGACACATCGATCCATCCAAAGTGGCTGTGGTGAAAGCTAAGATAAAGAAGCTACACATAGCCAACTTCATTTATCCCATTGCATACATAACTTGGGTTTCTAATCCTATTCCCATGAATAAAAAATAGGGTACCGTTCGTGTTTGCGTAGACTTCTGCGACCTTAATGGGGTGTGTTCCAAAGACAGTTTCCAGACACTTTTCATCAACTAGATCATCGATGCGTGCACTAGACATGAGGCCTTTTCCTTCATGGACGGATTTTTTGGATATAACCAAATCCAAATCTGGAAACAAGACTGTTACAAGATGGCCTTCACAACCCCATGGGGCACATTCTCGTACCAAGTCATGCTCTTTGGCCTCAAAAATGATGGAGCCACCCTCCAGTGTGCCATGACACACTACTTATGCGATATCATTCACGTCATGTTGGTTTGTTTTTCCAACCTCATTGCGTGGTCACAAAACCACACACAACACACAGATGACTTGCAACAAGTCCTCATGCGATGTCACCAGTGCAGAATATGCTTGAACCCATCCAAGTGTGTTTTCTACATCCCCATGGGCCGTCTCGAAAGATTCATCGTGTTGCACAAAGGAATGACCGATGATCCTAGGAAATTCCAAACGACATTCCCCCTAACGTCACCCCTTTGAGTGGTAGCGTTCCCAATTGTATTATAGTATTTCCATTTTTTGTTTTGATACATTTTTCCAAATTGAGTCTTATGTATCATTTCCTCTCATTGCTTCATATGGAGCACACCTCAGACTGGTATATTGCATTCGTAGATGGAGCAAGCAGATGGACTACGAACCTCGCCTTAGCTACATGGGTAGTCTACTCCCCATCGCACGAGTTGATCCACATCGATGGAATATGCATGGGCACCGCAACCAATAACCAGGCGGAGTATGATGGTGTCAGTGGCCTCTTGGCCACTGCTCTTCAGTTAGTAATTCACCATCTCGATGCCTTCCTAGACTCCCAGCTGCTTGTCTCTCAGTTGAACAACCACTACCGAGTTCATGATCCCCGCCTCTTTAAAAATTACCCGCGCACTAAACAAATGATTAGAACATTTGAATCCATCTCATTCACACATGTTCATAGGAACCTCAATAGTGTCGCAGATCAAATGGCTAACAACATTCTAAATTGGCACATCCACAACAGCTTATAGGAAACATACAACCATAACATAATGCACAATCATGTCTAAAAATACACACATAATGTAATAATACATCACATAGGAATTTGCATTCGATAGCATAATAAAAAGACTCACATAATAAAACCATAAAAGTGCATCCATGTGCATCAAAAAATATATATAGATATAAATCAATAAGTCGGATGTCAAAAACATGTCCAATACAAAAATGAGAAGCCACGTATGCTTTCTCAATAGGATATACATAAGCGACACAAAACCTCCTAAGTGCACCAACACACTAGGAACAGCCCCACTAGGCTACTAATCTGACTTAGACCCATCATCTAACTCAACCTCATCATCTTTCGAAGAGGATGCATCCTCTGCAAGAAGACCACCTCTCACCATCGGACGAAAGTGCTCGCAAGCCACAGCCATCTTCCTCATCAGACCCGTCGGCTCAGGAGGAAGATTGTGAATAGAAGCAATAAATTTAGTACTTAGGTGTTGCCAGCCAACATATGATGCTCCAATAGTTATCTCCTCCATATACGGCAACAATCCATCCATATCTCGCTGCCGCTTGTGGGAGCTCCCGGAAGGAGCTGCCGTAGAAGCCGCAACAGGAGGTATGGTAACAACCTGCCTCCGATGCCTAGGTGGCGGGTGGGGACCAACATCTACACATAAAATCAAGGACACCATCATTCCACATACATCAATATGAAAATCACTAACCAGCTCAACTATACTATGCATAAAGATGAACATAAAAACATCAAGCATACATACTAGCTGGTTCCCACGCCTGACTAGAAGGTCGGGGCATATCAAGGTCTCCCCAAAAATCCCTACCCGCATATGGGTACTCCTCGATCACCACAGGAAGCTGGAGCCACTGCTCCAAAAACTCCTCTGTAAAAAGGCAACCCACTCTGCCGCCACCCTCACGAATCATCATCTAGCACCACCTATACATCCTCGGCTCCCATGGACCACTATCCTGCACAACCCTATGATGATGAAGTGTAGGTAATTTATCAAAGAAGAAAGCACATAGGAAGGATCCAAAGCAAAAACCAGCGCTAGTAGTATTCAACTTGTTCAGCTGACGCCGAACAGTTTGCAAGTGCATCTGGCCCCGTGCATAATATGTGCCACCTATAGCATGCTCTACTAGTTGCAGCTGACCACCAAAAATATTATGGCTCCCCATGGAACCCAAGATACACTATATTAGGGTCCCTCCATTTGATCTCCACCATCCTACACAAGCAAAAAACCTTTATGTTAGTGAGTGCTGCCATAAAAAAATCACCCAAAAGAGGCTAAGGCACACCTGTTTGGGCAAAAGGAGCATCTAGGGCACTCATAATTGCTTAGCACATTTTCCTAAGGTGCACCTTATCCCTTCAAATGTGCGACCTAGTCCCCATGAAACCCGAAAATGCTCATGGGGAGCCTCTAGGTGACCAAATTCAGCAAATACACCATCAAAATGAAGAGGTTCAATGAGAGATTTTACCTGCAAGTCACGGCTCACAAAACCATCAGTCAGATCAAAAGAAATTGGAAAGTGAAAAATTAGGGCCCACCTCTCCAACTCCATAATGAACAGTGACAATGACACTTCACCATGTGGACCCCCCCCTTTTATAGGCCTCGTTTGACCTAATTTCTTCCGATCAACATAACAGGACCATACGGACTCTGTTTGAGATGTCGTTCATGCCACTGGTTTCAGAATTCCACCCTATATCTAGTTATGAGACCGTCATCTCATGCTTCATTAATCAATTTTGGGACCATTTCCCACAAGTCTCCTTGATTTATGAGCCATGACATGACAATGCGAGTGTCTACGGACCGATACTTGCATCACACTTCCTGATCACAAGTCATGCGAGTTTTCAGACTGTCACCCATTAAGGATGGTAATTTTAGCTTTTATTTTTCGTTTTTAACACATAGTTGTCTTTTCCATTCACCGCACCTGACGCGAACATCAGGACCATCATCCACAAAACAATTTATTTTTCTTACATGTATTTGGCATATAATTTCTTTCGGACTTGTACTCACATCCCATTTTGTCAAGTTCATCCACCACAACACACACACATGCTCTCCTGACCTCTGTCCGAGAGCCACCTCAATTTCCGTGCCTCTGCCGCACCAACTCATAGGCCTCTACCGTTATCTATCCCACGCATGTATCGGTATGTTTAAGAGCCTTCTGCTCCATCCATACTATGTGGATGACCTTTGGACCTTTGTCCACCATCCCGACATGGGGCACCGCATGTGCCCCCATCCCTTGACCACATTGGAGTTTCGTTTAAGACCTTTTTTGGCTCCTTAAAACAATGAAAAGATTGTTGAGAGTAGCTGCTTCCTTTCCCGCTCGCCAAAGTATAGGAAAGGGCATCTACAGTGTCTCGTTTATCTCCTTTTGAGGACCATGTAGACCATTTCATGAAAGGGACCTCCTTGGCACACTCAATCCAAGACCGTTTCCCTCTGCATACTTTTATGATTTCTTCGGCAAAGGGGCTGCACTTTACGAAAACACTCACCACCAGTTGTCATTAAGCTCTTTTCCATCCATCTCAACAAGAAAATATTGCTGAGCAAACTTGGTTTCGTTCATGTTCTTAAAAGTATTTCAATGACTGTCTAGCCAGTATAGGTTTAACCTTTTCCGGGCTGATTGGACTACCAATAGTAAAGAAGTCTCTCATCCCCTCTAGGATGGGTGAGATCTCGTATGTATACTTTTATCCTTTTTTGGGAATACGATACTACCAATGAAAAAGAGCCCCCACTAGAGTCTTCTTCGTGCTTTCAGACTCTCTAAAATTGAAAGGACCATCGAGCATTTACCTTGTCGGGCTCGCCAAAAATCCACGACATCGTACCACAACGGTGTCCGTAGACACCACCCCATAGAAAATAGTTTGGCAGCATCCCCACATTGAATCTCCTTTGTTCAGATTACTCTCCAATGTGTCTTTCTTGGGTCCCATCAGTATCAAAAGTGTCCACCTCCTCCAAGTATTTCCCATCTGCAGAGACATTCTTGGTATTACAGCTATGATCCCATTCCCTTGAGTCAGTTTCATTTGCTTCCTTGTTTTCCCTGTTGTCATACTATGAACAAAGGAATTTTGAGTCTCCCACTCCCCCCCTACCCCTGTTCAGTTCTTTCCCTTCGCTCCCCTCCCCCCCCCCAATTCAGTGAGTCAGTCCGCAGAATTCTTCACACCTTTCGGTTATCTCCCTCACACTCCTAGTCAAGGAAACATCATTTCCTTGACTAAGGGCAACTCTCCCTCTATCGATGCCAGCACACATATTCCATAGGATAGAACCAGAGGTCCCTATACCTTGGTTTCCAGGGATTATTTTAGGGGCGAATTATAGCCCATTGGCGAATTTTAAGGGGTGCCCAAAAATAGATGGGCGAATTTTTAATATTAAAATGGTTTTTTTTAATTTAATAAATTAGCCCATATTTTATTTTATATATATTTTGGCTTGATTAAATAGCCCGCGCGATTAACCTCTGGAAATTCATAAAAACTAATTTCGCCCATCCGTCTATGGGAAAATCGTGACATTCGCCTCCGATTTCTTCCTTAATGGAGCTGAAATCGCCAAAAAATTATAGTTTTGGAGGATAAATGAAGATGATTCGCCCAAATTTATGGTAGATAGGTTAAAAATTTGGTATTTCTCCCCTATTTATGGATTTATTAGGTAAATTTGTTCTAGTTCGTCCCTGATTTGCAGCCCTGGATGTTCATGCATTGGGTATGGAGCAGCACAAGATTTGGGTCTGGTTCAGGTGAAAACGGATGGCACAGGTCTTCTACATCGATTTCCTGCGAGAGTTTTCCTTACAGGGTCAGCCAGGAGACTGGGTTCACGATCCGTGGATGGATAAGAAATTGACTTGCCTGGATTATAGAGCAGTTGGAAGTGGATGGTCACAAAGATTGTTGTTCAAAGCTTCCTTTGGATACGGGAAATTTAGGAGGAAGAATGAACGATGATCAAATCTCATTTGTCATTTGATTGCACTTTACCCATTTAAGTTCAGGGACGATGCTCCGTGCAATTCACCCATGCTCAAATTCTCTCACTTCTTTGTGTTTTCCGAACCAAAGTGGTTTCTGCCCAAAATACCCTATGGGGAATACCCTTTTCAAGACAACATTCACAGTCGATTCAAGGAAAAATACTTAATAGATATCAGGCAATGAATACCCTGTGGGGAATACCCTTTTCAGGACAACATTCACAGTCGATTCAAGGAAAAATACTAATAGATATCAGGCAATGAGGAGATATGGGAGTAGGACAGTGGTGTCGACTATTGCCAACGAAGAAGGCAGAGGCAGAAGAGGAAAGGAGCGGAAAGGAGTGTTGCCCATGGTGGGTGTTCAGGAGTTCATTGGAGAGAAGTTCTTCAGAATGGTGGCAGGGGCTACTTCTGCCCCTGTTGGGAAATTCATTGCTTATCCCCAAACTTTTCTTCATTCTTTGGATCCAAGAGTAAAGCAGGTGATTTTCTGTTTTTCCCATTTGTTGATGTGATTTTCAGTTGGCACAGAATCAATAACAATATTGCAAACTTAGGAAATTGCTGTGAGGGTAGTTAAGATCATTAAGGTAATTTAGTTGGACGTGACCTTTGTGTTGGATTGTTGATAGATTGTTAGCAATCAGAATTTCGCATCAAAACCATTCAAAATGCTCTTTTCAGAACAACTGAATTTTATAAATGTCAAATATTTCATTTCACGAGAAGATGGATGCAGAAGATGGCCTATATTTTAAATCTTTCCATTAGGTCAACGCCACTTTCCCATTACTTTGTCTATTACAAATCCTTAGTTAAACTATTGACATTTTCACAGCTTGATAGATTTTGTGTTCCTGTATTTTAGCTGTGTAGAGATGGTGTAAATACTTTCTACACAGCTACAATCCAAAAAAACACAATGGACAAATTCGTACTTCTTTATCTCTTCTCTTCAATTTGGTTTCATTTAATACTTATAAATTCCCTTACGGTCCAGTAGGAGCATCTATTCTAAATTAGAGGAGAGGCATGGAAAAAAAGAATAATGTTAGATACAAAAACTACGCGTTTGGTTATAGCCCAGAGGATATTATCAACAATGCTTCTAGAGTGAGGATGTAAGCAGGAGTTAGTGTTGCTTTTGGGAGTGAGTAGATAACTAGGTTATTGCAACAAAAAATAACCACATCTTGATTAGGAAACATCTTTTACGTGTAATTAATATGGTGTTAGGCTTCCAGGCAGTAATTAAGGAACGGGTCCTTCTCCAAAACAATCCTTCTTGGACCATAAAAGGAATCTCAAGATTTATCTGTAATAATGTCTTCTTTACATTTAATGTTCAGAATCTCCTCTCTCTTCTCTTTGCTCCTTAACAGACATATACATGATCTCTTGATTTGTGGATCTATAGTGGATCAGAGCTATATAGTATTTCATATAAGAGAAGGTTGCAATTTGTTTGGTAGAGGTAAAAAGGATAAACTTCAAGAAAGGTCAAGGTTAGGAATTTCTTGAGTAGTGGTAGAGAGGAGTAGATTTAAGAGAAAGCTTGGTGTTTTGCAAGGATTTTGTTCTTTTGAGATGTGGCAGTGGTGGTGCCAACTAAGTAAGAGTTTGAGAAAGTGGTTAACTTGAAAGACAAGGTTGACGCTTTGCAACAAGATTTAGCATAAAGTGCAGAATATGGGGATTGTGATGTTTTAAACATTTCTAATTTTTCTAAGCACGAGGAAGCACATTTGATATCTCAAAACTTGAGGGCAATGCAGATGTGCAGTAGATGAGTTACACTCACTAGGTTGATGGAACAGAGGGTTTATTGCCTATTTCATGGGAGATTTTTTACATGTGGTAAAGTGTGAATATTGGACTTGGGACTATGAGCAACTCTTATTCAAGGAATTCCAATATATAAGAAACAAGATGAGTAACTTAGTAAGTGGTTGACTACAATGAATGTTTTGCCACTTTGATTAGAATAATGAAAGGATCAGAATAATGAAAAGGGGACCTCAAATCGGGGTTATGAGATTTATTAATAGATTTAGTTTTTCGTTTTTTCCACCCAAAAGGAGATGGGATTTATGAACCTAAAAACTATTGAGAAAACCTTGAGAATGACTTTAAAGGCTGGAATAAAACTTATAAATGAAAACAAGAGAAGGGATGATTGAATCATATCCAGTGGAATTGTGGATAGATCAAGTTTAGGTACTTCTGGTAATTTGGATGAAAGTGAATCTTTTGAAGGTCTAGTGCCCCAGTCTTATTATCCTTGATTATAACTCAATGATGTGGAGGCCATTGTGATTTTGGAAGTGGAAGGAGAAGAGGACCTCTTATATGCATTGGATGTAGAGGAGATGATAGACATAGTCCGTGGGAGTGCATTGTGGGCATAAGTAGTAGACATGATAGAATAAGGACAAATCCAGTGAAACCCAACTCGAGGAGGAGGAACATATAGTTGATAAGATAAGATAGATAAGATAATTTTATTTATGTCCACTAATGACCACAAAGTAGGTCAACAGGACTGTTGGTTACAATGATGTTCGTGCATGTGGGAGGACCAAACGACCCACCTTTAAAAGAAATACAATGCAATAAGTAAAATAGAAGTAAAAGTGTATAAAGAGAGTTGGGATGAAGTATGGGAGAACTCCCGGCCTAGTCACAAAACCATAACCCTGCACAAGGGCGGAGAAGTTCTGGTGGACAGGATCTCGGAGCCAAGTCGATTGAGGAAGTTCTAGTACTCCTAACATCTGAGGTTGAAAGAGGAAAACTGAGGGAAGTGCAATAGTGTATGTTGGCCCGAATAGGAACTGGTGGGTGCATGGCGTCTGGAGTGTTGTCAGTGAGGTCTATAGGATCTTGTATGCCTCTCAGAGGGAGGTATGGTACGAAGCTGCAGCTGGGATCGTGTGGGTTGGCATTCACAAATCTTTATTGATCTAGAAATTGGATCATAATCTCAGTCGGTACATATCTTGGTGCCCCTGGAACACTACTACATTTCGATCCAAAATCCGACGGTTACTTTCGACGGCGCGTGGATTTTTTCTTTTAAATCTACCAAAAATCACAAAGATATATTTTTTTTTTGTAAATGTGGCCACACATGTTAGTTAAGCGACGGATATTGTCATAACCGTCGCTTAACCGACGACGCGTTGGTCAAAAAAATCATTCAAACAACCAAAGGAAATCATAGGGGGCGGAACCGTCGCTTAACCGACGGCGTGTTAGTCAAAAAAACACCAAAAGTCACATAGGGCGCGCGGGAACCATCCATTTTCTCACTGGCTTCTGTTTTCTTCTTTTCATTTTGTATGTATGTGATCCTATGCAGAATTCAGCTTGAAAATATAACTAGCAGAGCCTCATTTACACTCGGTATGATATGCGCCGAACCCATCTTGATATGTTGGTCATTTGTGTTAATTTGAGGTTACCATTTGATATGCGCCGAACCTGCATTTGCATCCCACAACACTCCTCGAGGCTATTGCTGCCGTCGAAGCTCAGCTTGGGGAGCCATTACGTGATGACGGCCCTATCCTTGGCGTTGAATTTGATCAACTTCCCCCTGATGCTTTTGGGTCACCTATAGGTATTTGTTTCCCATCTTCTATGTTTTTTAACATCTGAATGAGGTCTAATTCCTGTTATGTGAATATCACTGATTGGATCTCGCTTTTTGGTATTTATGTGAAATGTCTTCCATT
>LPNX010082348.1:53543-65748 GCA_001517045.1 Pseudotsuga menziesii | reverse complement strand
CCATCGAGAGCCTAGCTATGACTAGACTCCTATTATACAAGAACAAAATCAATAACATGGGAGACCATAGACTCCCTAAGATAGCTTTAAACTCTAGCCAAAAACACTTAAGGCTCAAGAGTGGGTGGTATAAGGATACCAGGTCTTGGTTAAATCACTGGGAGATCGATGAAAATGTTGCTTTGCAGAATATTAATAACATTAAAAATATTATTTCTTCTAAGTTTAAAGAAAAATTGTGGTGTGAGAAAGATCTCGAGGCTAAAATAAAATTAAGATACTATAAGGAGGTCATAAACCCTACTCTAGAAGATCAACAGTATCTCTCTGTTTTGATGAGTACTAAGAAAAAAATTAGCATAGCTAAGATAAGAACGGACTCGCATGAGCTCCATAGTGAAACTGGTCATTGGACAGTCCCTAAAACACCATGGGTAGAAAGGATCTGCCACCTTTGTGAGAGTAAGAACATTGAAGATGAAAATCACTTCCTCTTAGAGTTCCCTGTGTACACCCACATTAGATCTCAGTTTCATAATTTTTGTTGCAATATCAACTTTTCTAGCCTTTTACCCTGTCAAAATTATAGTAAGCTCGGGACTCTTCTTTCCAAGCTCTTTGAGCATAGAAATATAACTTTAAAGCAAACGAATTAATTCTCTTCTTTAGGTCCGATAGACCAAAGTTTGGTCCTACAGGACGTTAACCATCATCATCATCATCATAATAAATCAATTATAAAATCAAACTTTGGGAAATGTCACCAATATTTTAAGTCAAATTCGATTAATATAAGGTTAACGCATAAATTGATAACAATATAACCCTGCCTCCAACAGGGATAATCAAACCATTTTTTCTGAAACTACAATTTAAATATTTTAATAATATTTATGGCTTTTGAATCCACCTAAATAACTAGACTTGTTATTAAAATAACAAATTGTTTAAATTAAAATAAATTATAATCCTGTCAACAAATTTGTAAAGAATTAAATATATTGGATTGTAATTTTTTATCATTTAAATTAAATTTAGATTTGATTAAATATATTAGATTGTAATTTTTTTATCATTTAAATTAAATCTAGATTTCTAGATTTGATTAAATATATTGGATTGTAATTTTTTATCATTTAAATTAAATCTAGATTGGTAGTATGTGAGTTATAAATTTATGTCAACAAAATTCCAAAGGAATTAAAAATTTTGAATTTTAAGTATTAAAATCATAAATGAATATATTTTTCTTTATTTACTTCTCTTTTTCTCAAGCATCCCAATAGTTAAGGATAATCAAGTTGAATCAAATAAGTTGACTAAAAACATTTAATTATTCTTGAAATGTTCCCTTCCGGTCCCTCACGGGATGCTCGATTAATTGTTAGTCCCATTCACATTAAATATGTTGAATAAAAATAATAATTTAGTAATTATCTTGTTTGAACTTTCAAATTTAGCATAGGTGGGTATCTTAATTATTTTACCAAATACATGATCCTAATTACAATAATAAGTATTATTTTTAAAGAAATCATATTGTATCTTGTTGGTTAGATTCAATATTTCAATATACACGTTTAATTTACACAAAATCATTTGGTCTTTTTAAATATTTATTTTAGTCAAGTTATTTCCACTTTTGTTTAATTGACCATGTTTACCACAAAAATACCTTATTATCATTAATAATAATAATAATAACAATATTTATAATTTTTTTTTTTTTAAGACAACTATCATAGTTATCAACACATTATCACTTTATTCATAAATAAATCACCCTTAAAAATTTAAACAATCATGACAAATATTTAAACATTACAATTTTGCTAATGTATATGAACAATGTTTAAGTCTACTCATGACAACTTCCTGACAACAATTCTAATACTTAAACATTGTTCATGATAAGATCATTAGAATTGTTCAAAATGTATATATGTTTACCACAAAGGACCTTATTATAATTAATAATAATAATAATAATAATAGTAATAGTAATAGTAATAGAATGTGTATATACTTCTAATGTATATACACAACAATTCTAATGTATATACTTAAACATTGTTCAATTCTAATTACCGTGTTCACATACCATTAATGAATACCTTAATCGACTTATTTTACACATATCTAATAACTTAACATTCATTATCTGAATTTGATCAATGCATAATTAACATATTTACCTATGAAAACTTACACAATTTATTCATCATGTTAAATATTTGTATATCGATGCTAGCGTACATGTGCAAATTGTGCATGTGTGGCCAATACATGCATAGATCATACATGTACTATACGAAAAATTCATCTATCTATATATATAAACTGAAAAAATAATAATGATTCATGTTGATAAAGTGTTCATGCATACAAGACATGACAATCACAAATACTTAACCAAATCAACATACAAACAAAATATCATTTTAGCATCATTAGTCCTTAAGCATTAACAAATTCAGCTATACAATCGTTATATTTTAATATTCATAATAGTTAATCATCCAATCATTTTCAAGGAAGAGACACCTACTACTACTAATTTTGGTGTGATATATCCCCTTGACCCCACAAAGTACTAACTATCACCTCCTCCCATCCTAACCTACTTACGCATCCTCCCTATCCTTCCTCTGCCAGTAAAGATGTGGTGTCGTCTTCATCGACCTATCCACATATAGAAACTGAGAGAGGTAGAATCTGATATATATAGCGGACCTAGCCTCCCCTAACATGCATTCGACCATTGTCATCACACGTCTAGGGGTGCATGACTTAGCACAACCCTCCCATGACCTCAGGTATCATAGAAACATAGGGTGGGACATCCATCCATCCCTCTCAACATCCTGGGTCTATACCCGATCCAAAACATATTGTGCTACTATCGATATTATTGGTATGTGTCATCGTATCATCAACTTTGGTAAACAAGGTTCTTTGTGAAATAGGTACTATACCACACTTCATATCAAGTATACAAATATTACATAGACCGTGTGTCCTGCAGATTAGTACTTTTCAACCATACATTTATAACAAATATTTCCATTCGATCATCAATTGATTCATATTATCAACATCATTTCATTTAATCACATTAATCATTAAAATCAATCACATCATATAGCTGGATACTTGATAGGGAGGATGCGGAAGTAGGTTCGGATGGGAGGATGTGATAGTTAGTACTATGTGGGGTTGGGGGATCTACGACAGAAAATTTGTAGTAGTAGGTGTCTCTTCCTTGAAAATAATTGATTTATTAATTATTATGGCTATGAAAAGGTAACAATGTTATAACTTCATCGGTTAATGATTAAGGACTCATGATGCTAAAATGATTATGTGTTTGCATGTTGACCTGGTTAGGTATTTGTGATTGTCATGTCTTGTATGCATGCACACTTTGCACATGTATACTAGTATCGATATAAAAAAACTCAACATGTTGAATAAATTGTATAATTTGTCATAGGTAAATATGTTAATTATGAATTGATCAAATTTGAAGATAATGAATGTTAAGTTATTGGATATGAGTAAAATAAGTCAATTAAGGTATGCATTAATCGTATGTGAACACTATAATATGTAATTGATCAAGCATTGTTAATTAGAATTGTTGTCACGAAGTTGTTGTAAGTAGACTTAAACATTGTTCATATACATTAGCATAATTTTCATGTTCAAATATTTGTCATGATTGTTTAAATCCTTAAGGGTGCTTTATTTACGAATACAATGATAATTCATTGATAACTATGATACTTGTCTTAAAAAATATTATAAATATTGATATTTATTACTATTACTATTACTATTATTATTATTATTATTATTATTAATTATAATAAGGTCCTTTGTGGTAAACATATCCAATTAAACAAAAGTGGAAATAAGTCAACTATAATAACTATTTAAAAATACCAAATCATTTTGTGTAAGTTAAACATGTATATTGAAATATTGAATCTGACCAACAAGATACGATGTGATTTCTTTTAAAATGATACTTGTTATTGTAAATAATAACATCATACCCCATTATGGGTAAAATAATTAAGATACCCACCTATACGAAAGTTGAATGGTCAAACAAGATAATTACTAAATTTTATTCAACATATTTAACGTGAATGGGACTAACAATTAATCCAACATCCTATGAAGGACTCGAAGGGAACATTTCAAGAATAATTAAATGTTTTTTATTCAAATTATTTCATTCAACTTAATTATCCTTAACTATTGGGATGCTCTAGAAAAGGACAATTGAATAAATAAAATTATATTCATTTAGGATTAGAATAATTTATTAGCATTGGAAACTTAAACACGTAGGTGAATTGATTGTTTCGAGGAAAGGTGGTGGAGTAAGATGGAAGCAAGGGGGATGAATATTTGTAATTAGGAGAAGTCTCATGGGGAGGTTGGGGATGGATTTTTTTTATTTGGTTATGGGAGGAGAGTATCCTGAGTGTTGCAACTAAAGGCAGAAGGAAAATATTGAGGAGGGAGTTAACTCAAGGACTTAGAAATTTCTAGAAATGAAGGCATATTGGGGAAAATAAGGAAGTTGTTCTTAGGATTATAGGTTTGTGGGACTGGGGTATAGGAAACCCAATAGTTTCCTAGGACCAACAAAATAAGTTGATCGATAGGGTGGTTCATCCATTTTTGTTACAAAGGCTTGGACAAAAATCTAACGAGATCTACTACAACCACTAGTTCCATGTATTCTATGAGCGTAACTTAAACATTTGAATTTTTGTATGAAATGGAAATGTTATTTATAGTTGTATGATTATCCCATGAGTGTGTTGCAGAAATAATTCCATTGTATAAAAATGTGATAGAATCATGTAAAACAAAGAATACTGTAAAATTTCTATTTCATTAGAATAGAGGCTCCGACAAAAAGATTAGGAATTAATAGAGTTAGTGCTACCTCTTGATGGAGGATCACTACAGAATAATGATGTGGTTTCAGTTTCACCGACGTAGCCACATATCAAAACTAAGACTGGTAGCGTCAGCTATATAGTGGACCTAGACTTCCCTAGCAGGAATAATACTGTCATCATCACACGTCTAGGGTAGCGTGACTCATAAAAAAACTCCCACGGCCTCGAGTATCATAGAAACATTGGGTGGAAAATCCATCCATTCCTCTCAACATCCTATTTCTATACCTGATCCAAACCAAGCGATGTTGCTATCGATATTATTGGTATGTGTCATCGTATCATCAACAGCGGTAAACAATGAGCTCTACAAAACATGTACTATACCAAACTTCATACCGAGTATCCGGCTATTACATGTCCCCTATGTCCTACAGACTAGTACTTTACAACCAAACATTTATAACAAATATTTCCATTCGACCATCAATTGATGCATATTGTTAACGTCATTTAATTTCATCACATAATCATTAAAATCAATCACATCATATGTTGGTATCCATGTACCACATCATATATATCACATTTCATCAAAGATGGAAATTAAACATACATTCTTAGTATGAAAGAAATGATTCTCATGATAATTACAACATCATAATCACATAACATAATAACATCATGAGAATAATAACATCCTAATCATCATAATCATGGTATCAACATAAGCATGGTAACATCATAAACATAGAAGCAACATATAATAAGGTCTAACATACTGAAGATATAGTTTCCTCAATCTAGTTTATTCCAACATATAATAAGTAGATGAAGTGCAATATGTCTAATTGATAACTATGCCTAGTCAAAATGGGGAATAACACTAAACATGAAGAAATATGTTCATGGAATTGGGGATGTAGGAAATTTTTACCTTGTCAACAAAGAACAAATATTTCCTTTAAGTCAAAACAAAAATATGAAAAATACCTCCAAGGAATTAGAATACACAAATTAATTGGTTGTGAATTGATACATCTAATTTATAAAAATTCTTAAAAATAAACAACAAGAACATGGACCAAAAGAGACTAACAAGCAGACCATGTAGTAACATGAATTCTTTCCACCATTACAAGTTAACTAAACTTTGGGAAGCAAAGTGTTAGAGGCTTCATAAAACAAATCTAATTAATTACATTTCAATGAGAAACGTCTGGAGTTTTAAGGTTAAGAGGAAAGAAGAGATGCTCACACTTGTAGTCCAAGGAATAACGATTGTTCAAGGAAATATTTTACATAAGACATTTATTCAATCTTGGATGGATTTTTGCAAGGTTGTTAGGAATACAGTGCATTGAATAAGAAAATAATATGCCTATGGGTCTCTTATATTTGAATTGAAGCTTTTGGGGACCAAAAGCTTGTGAATGGGGAGATGTATTATGAACTAGATCCAAAATGAAAAAGAAACTTCCTCCTCCACCTCTAATTGAAAATCACTTCAAAAGGATGATTAAAACATTTGAAAGAAGCCAATGAAGACCAAATGTTTCATTTTGACCACAAAAGAAGATGAATCAGCCTAGTTTCCATTGGAAATCAATAAGTATTCCAAAACAACACCATAAAAATGACACACCTTCCCTCATGAAGTAAGGGGGTGATTGGGATGGGTGCCACTCTTTGATTCATTCATGAGATTTGATATCCACGTAAAACCTATATTCCTTCAATCTATTCATTTGATAAACTAACTATAGTCAGCATGTTCTACACATATATGTATCTATGTTTACATGTATGAATGTATTTTTCTCATGTGTAAGGTTATGCCAATAGCAGGGATAAAGTGTAAGCTTCTTGTTATTACTTGTTGGATTACAAATTAGAAATATAATTTTGGTTTCTTTGAGTAATAAAGTTTTGGAAACCAAATTTGCAAAATCTTTCACTTTGTACAATAAACTCATATTAGAAAGGTTTGAATTCAAGTGACAACATCTTATCATACTCAGTTAATAATTAATCTCACTACAATAATATTGTTTTTCAAATAAACGACAAATAATAATCTCAAATATTATTTTCTTACATAATTTATGATAAGATATTAGTTATGAACCCTTAAGTTACATATACATACCGTTGGAATTCACTCTTTTGTTTTCTACTGTCCATACTCGTGCAAGTCCTGAAGGTTACTCTATCTCAACTTGTGAACAAATCTGCCATATTCTCCTAATCAGAGTAGTGATATGTTGAGCATACTTGTTTTATTTCAAGATATTTCTATCACAATTGTGTTCTAAATTTGTTGGTGTGGGTGCTAGTTTATTGGTTATCATTTAAATAAAAATGATCCATATGCCATAGCTTCCAATCTATTCATCAAGGGAGCTACAGGTACATACTACTGGAAATCACTCATTTTTATTCTAATGTCCATACTTGTGTAGGTTCTAAAGGTTACTCTATCATATCTTGTGAACATACATGCCCTATTCTCCTAATTGGAGCAGTGATATGTTGAACATACCTGTTTTATTTCAAGCTATTGATATCACAATTGTATTCTAAAATTGTTGGTTTGGCTGCTAGTTTATTGGTTATCGTTTTAAATACAAAATATCCATCCAACATAGTTTCCAATCTATTCGTCGAGGGAGACTACTTAGAGCATCTGTTCAAGACATTGATATAGTCAATTTTATCACTTCCATCTTTCACTTCATAAGGCCTTTCTTCAAATAATTCCAAATCGTTTATCATTGGATATTTATTGTTTGGTTCCTATCTTGTGTAAATGTTTATGTTTGTTCCAATTAATAGGTTAAATTACGATAATGTGCATTGTGAACTACCATTTTTTGGAATTCATTTAACCATCAAATATTTTAAAAAAAGAACATAGGATATTGAAATTCAACTTTGAAATCAAAGCTTGGAAATTCATTCACAACACAAACAAGAAGAAGGAACAAACTCAACTATGTAGTTGGACATTGCATTAACAACCTAGTTTTGACAAAGAAAATTTACAGAGGATGGCAATTGAGGATAGTTGTTATTTTCAATTTCACATCATCACCTCCATTAGAGCATATGAATATTGAGTGGATGAGAAGACATTTATTGTATGTATTTTGTTTGTTTTGTGTGGTTCCTATGATCACCTTGAGGTTGGAACCTAAGACCTCAAATCACCCTGATATTGACAAATTATTATGATATTGACAAATTATTAGTTGTAAATTATGCATACTCCTTCCACCCAGGATTTTTATTTACAGAGTTACAAATTTTAATATTAATATGACATTATTATCTCTAACCAGAATGACGATGTAAAGGAATAGGTCCACAGAGGGACACCTGGAAACTCCAACTATGATTGGGCCTTCCATGCTTTTGAACCACTCACAGAAACTTGAACAAGAGAGGAAATCTGTGTTTGAACAATGGAGTAGATATTTGTTTGAATTTCAAATGGGATAGAGTGGGTGGCATGTGACATGAACAGGACACCATGCACTGAATGCATGCGATGGGCCCTCCAAACTAGAGTTTCCTAGACTTTTTCCTTCTGGTCCACATGGAACTATGACATCCTAAACATTCCCCCCTAGACATATTGCATGTTTTGGTTAAGTCATAGGTTTGAACCTATGAATGATGGAAGGAATCATAAACTATGATACTTTATGAAAAGTGGAATTCTTTTTTTAATATTTCTGCAACTTGATATGGTGCAACTAGTGTTAAAAGGGGACTTAGCTTATTAGAGTTCTAGGACTCATCTGAATAATAAAATTTTAAAAAGAGAAAACATAAATAATATATTTAATAATTAAGAATTTATATATTTGTGAGGAAATGAAAAGAAACACCCTAACTGCTTCTTGATTCAAGAAACTTTTTATTTTATTTTATTTTGGATTGATTATTCATTGATACTGTTGAGATATCTTCACTAATTTCGATGGGAAATCATTCTATTCTCTTCTTTTTAAATTCCTCTCTCATCATAACCTTATAAACCTGGAAAAGAGAGAGCAAGCCCTCCCTTTAAAATATTCTAAGAATATATGAATGGAAGGTAGATGGAGGAGCTTGCAGAGAAAAGTCTACCTGTTTGCCCAAAAAAGGTCTGGCCTCGATTTCCATCTAAGTACTCGGAGTTAGTCATTTCCACTTGTGTGGCCTAGAATGAGAGAATTATTGAAAGAGTAATCTTATGAAAACAAGCAGAATGCCAAGTAAAGGAACCTGATGGAAACATCTACTTAAAGGCAAGAGTTTCACAAGAAATAACCCCAATTTTAAGTCTTGTAGTAAGCTTGGTTCATCTTGGGGGTGATATATGCAAGGGTTGAAGGATACTAAATAGTTGCAGATATTTATGGTAGGGTGGAACTGGGTAATCCCATATGAAGTTACCTGAAAGGTTTTCAGATAATTTATTTAAGTTGTTGTTGTTACTTTCTTTCTTATGAGTTAATTTTGCCTCTTTAGCATGTCTTCCTTTACATTCCAGAATAGGATTTTTGGATAGAAAGAAAGTATTTTATTATATCCAGTCTAGTATGATTGGTTGATGATCTATGATCTGTCTAGGATTGCAAGAAATATTTTGTTTAAATTTCCTAGGTTAAATTATTGTTAGGGTTTGATAATTAGTTTTTATTGAATTTTTTATTATTTGAGTAATATTCTGGATATTCTATTATAAATAAGTAGTTAGGATTTGATAATTATTTCCTTATTTAAACACTTGTTATGTAATTAATTTACTGATCATTTTTTGTTAGGATTTAAATCTATTACATTCCAAAAGTTTTGAAAATCTAGCAGTAGATCTCTTATCTTTAGAATAAGAAAATACCTATGCACACACACACACACACACACAAATTGTTTTCCATTTATCCAATAAAAAAGAATTAATAAAGTATAGGTAAGAAATGGTTATCAGAGCAACATTTAGGAAAATGGGAGGAGTAAACCCTAAAAAACTAAAAGAAATACTAATGAACTCATTTTAAGATAATAAATAGTACACAAATATAAATCCATTAACTATGTATAGTCAATGATATCAGACAGAGGAAACCCCTATAATCATTACATAGTAAATAAATTAGATAGTACTATTAACCCTAAATCCATTAAGTTTGTACAGTCAATTATATCAGATAGAGAAAAACCCTATAATCAGTACTTAGTAAATAAAAACCTAGATAGTAATAATAACATCTAAATACATCTATAATATTTAATGAATAAACAATGAAATTAAATAAAATCCCTTATGGGATCTCCCAAATAAATAACAACATTTAAAAAGTTAAATTAATAAACAAAGAATGGGTTCGCTTGAACCTTGCCATGCATACTTATAGAGTCCTCAGATAATACATTATACCAGAATGCCAAATAACCAGCGTAAAAATATCCACATCAACATATAAATATAAATTGTTCGATCCAATACAAGTCAACATGACTGATACAATATATAACTCGTAAGCATCAAACTAGTACTGGATGCCCAAATAACGCAACTACAGAACCATTAAAACACATTACACATAAGAATGAAAAATTCAATGAATACGAGTCATAATGCATCCACAGTAGGATAGAAAAGCCTAAATGCTTAAGCAACATAAATAACATATACATAATCATAAATACCATCAAATATAACACATCCAAAACCCAGTGGAAAAGAGAATGAGGATTGAGAAATCCATCTGCATTTTCATCCATTCAAAATAATTATACATAAATATATTTATGGAGTAATTCCTTGCAACCAAAAGTTTTATACTAAATAACATTTAAAACCTGACCATCATCAAACCACGAGAGGACTCACAATAACCCAAACCATGAGCAACTGAAGCTGCGAAACCCTAAATCGTTGCAGAGACCAAGATTAAACACTAACACATGCACATATTCTCTTACCATTGCCTAAACCCTTGGAATGATACCGGTATTGATGGATTACCAGAGAAGTGTAGCATCAACCAAGTCTCCATGCCACCAAACCACCAAGTCCTTGTTTTACAGCGATAATCCTACAAACATAATTAAAAACGAGAGTGAGTATAAATCCAAAATAAATAAGTGCATAAAAGAAATCAAGGGCACATAGAAGAAATGTTTATTGCTTACCTTAGCGTTGTCAAGCTGATCCAGGATAGGGTTCCACCACCCAAGTGGTGCAATCGCAACTACACAATTACAGCAGAGGATAATCCTCACTAACAGTCTAGGTACAAATAGAAGAAACGAAATAAACATGATACAATGAATCCCTCATTGAATGATACAACAACCCCACAATAACAAAACGTAGAGCAATACAAGTGGAATCAAGTACCAGGTGGATCACACTCTTGTGCATAAAATAGATAGCCAACAAGTAATGAATACATTAAAACACTAGAAAAGCTGAGCTCTACCATGGGAGAGACACTACCCATCTAAACACTGGAAAAAAAAAGATAAAACTCTCGAGCTAGAAAAAGGTAAATCATGATTGCTGCAACTGAGGCAAGTACCACTTTTAATGCTAAGTAAGCCAACAATCTTGAGAACAAATAACATGGGATTATATATAAAGGAGTTTGTGCTAATTAAGTCTTAGAAATAAATAAACATTAAACATAACAACTAAGCATCATGTTACGCGGTTAAAACAAAAGTATAAGTCATATATTGTTATATCTAAGAAGGAAAAGATTGCTAGTGTAAGTATAATAGGAGAATACAAATGAACGAGATGATTGGTAAAACAACTTAAGTTTACCATTATTTTATCGATCCATAATTAACCTTCAATGTTAAAAACTATTCAAAAATAGATGATAGGTGTTTATACATCTTCAACGATATTTAAATAAAATAAATGTATGAGAATTTTAAGACATTACAGAAGCCTCCTTCCAGTGGACGGCGAGAAACGTTTTGACTAGGAGTTGGGAAATGGTCATAAATACAATTTCAACAGAAAATCATGGATGGCATGTTCTCACACAAAATGTCGAATCCATAGACTACTCCTTTAGATTCATGATTTTTTTATAATAATAACACCATTTAATTTGTGGTTGGTGAAAGTGGATAGACATCAAGTTAAGTACCACAAAATTATATGTTACCTATGGGATAACTACCAATCCACCCAAAATTATAGGTTATCCATGCATCCATGAATCACTTATAAGTTATCCATTTATCAACCATCAATTATTTTTTATATTATTTGT
>LPNX010082348.1:24487-53450 GCA_001517045.1 Pseudotsuga menziesii | reverse complement strand
ATATATATCATTTCAATATACTTCCATAGAATAAATATGAATAGTACACTTGTTTCATCGTGGTCCATAGATGAAAAAGCATAGATGGCAATCCACTCAAAATTTCTAAGATATACTAGCACAACCATTTAACTTGTGGCTGATGAACATAGATAAGTCGCAAGTTAAGTCTCACTAATAAGTGATGAGTTACTTGTTCTCACCTTATTCTAGTTAAATGAGTTATCTTTCATAAAATTCCAGTTTTCCATGCATCGACTAGGAGTTATCCATGCATCAATTTTTTTTTATTCTTTTATTTTAATAATTGTTTATTTAGAATTGGTAATGACTACCATATAATCATTAAGAGTGAGTACACTAGTGAAGGAGTGCCCAAAAATTGTATCCTATGCAAATATTCTCTCTAATGCAGGCCGTGATTTAATTGTCCTCGTATTATATACTAGGAATTTCTATGAATTTTAAATAGAATGCCAAAGGAAAAAATTAAATAAGATACCAAATCCAAATAAGAAAGGATTGATCCTATTCTCCATGCCATTACATCCATATCAATAAATTGCAAATCAACCTAAGTCTTCATTATTAGAAAACAGGACCGTAGAGCAATAACACATATACAGTTGAATCATTAAACAAGATGCAAAACACATTAAAACATTATAGAGAGACACAGATATAACATGGTTCACCCAAACGATGGGATACATCCACAAATAAATTGCCAGTCCTTTTATTAAAGTGCAAAAAGATGAAGGGATACACCCTGTAGCAAAAATGATGCACTTCCTCTTCATGCTCTCAGAATCTCTCTTCCAATCCAATACAATACCATACACAGTTGTGTTACAGTGCTTTATTTTATAGGGGAAATACCATGGGAAAATACTACAGTTAACCCAATACCATGGGTCTGCAAAACTGTTGCCCCCGAACCCCCTTTTTTGGGTCTCTTCCCCAAACCCCAAGGCAGGGGGAATGAGTGTACAATACACCTAGGTTAAAAACAAAACTAAATAATATCTCTGGATCTGGAATATTAGGCTCCACAAACAACATTTATCATAAATATTAGGTGAAAAATATTCAGTAGATTAACTCTCAAAGTCTAAGAAAATGGTAGAATGTGTAGCATCTTACTAAAGACTTCATTTCACAGCTCTTCTCTTCTTTTCTCTTCAACAGAAAGAGACGATGTGTCTCGCCAAGAGATACATTTCATCTCACATACACTCTACAAATATTTTATAGGGGGGTCAACATTTCTTGCATAGAGCAGAGACAAATAATGTAGATGATAATAATTATTTTATTGGAAGGGAAAAAAATGAAAAAATTATGATATCCACCTATAATACATGAAATTGATGAAGAATATGATGCAAGGTGATGAGATGATTCAAATCCCAATTCTCAACTTAATTTCTTTGTAGCAGACAAATTCATATTGAGATACAAATCTAATTCAATCTCCAACATATATCAATTTCACACATAATAATTGGACCAAGCAAATTCCTAGTTAAGACTAGACCACAATCTAAAACTTGTAAGCAGAATATTCATCTGCTAACAATGAACTGCATAGTTTCCTTCTTATATTTTCAAATAAAATACTCTTAACCAAGTTTCATGAAAGATTTCAATATTCAACTTTTTTAAAACAAGATTGTTGAAAAAGAATAATGTAAATAGTGTGATAACTAGCAAGATATGAAATAGATATAAGTGGTGAATTATGCTTCTTTACAAATTCTCGCAACGTCAACAAGAAATCCATTGAACCATAACTGTCAACTATCTCACAAATCATTAGAGAATCATTCAATCCTACCAATGTTTCCAAATCTCCAGATGCTTCTCTGTGAGCAACCCTTTTTAGGACTCCTCCTATTATGCACTTAAGAGGGAATATATGACCAGGTCACCTAAAATAACCAGGTTTAGAATCTAGAGATGTAAGAGACAAATTGTATTTTCCTTGGTTTTCCTTGATGCCGCAGTAGTTGTACCCTATTTTGCATCCTACGCTCTTTTTAATCCTAATATTATCAATGTAGAAGTGTTGACAAATAACACTTCAAATTTTTTAATCTTTTTCAAGTTTTGAATAAATAACATTAAGGAAACTATTATGTGCCATCATAATAAAATAAGAAATATTGTACTACATACCATACATATTGTGAATGCAGTAAGATTATTCTATTCATCTTCTTTTCCTAGTACTATAAGTGGCAATTCAAGCCTTTTTAAGTCTTTTACCTTCGTTGCAACACATAAAATCCTTGACCATGCCTCATAATGAAGGCCATTTCCCTTGGGATTACTAATGACGTTGTCATAATAATATCCCCCTCATTCTCCTTGTCTTCATAATCCACCACACTGACAAATTACAGATGCATATACAAGAGTTAAAACAAACTTGCAAAGGAACTAATCCATTGAAGTTCATTTGAAGGAAATGCAAGTTGGAACATTTCCTCTATGTTGGAATCTGATCCTCTATGTTTAATATGATGCCAATTTTTACAAAGTTGGAATATTTCCTCTTCTTGTCTGTGTAGAATAATTGAAAGTACCTTGAAAATTGAAACCTTTTACACAAGGCTACAGGTCCATAATCAACAAGGCCAAACTGGGGTCTCTTTGGCAAGGTACCTACTGTCAATAGTTTTATCATTTGTTTTGCCTTCATTAGAGGAAATTTGGGGTCTAAAATGGGCCTTATAAGAAAACGTGCCAAAATAAGTTTTTGTGAGTTGGAATTCAAGAACCAATAGAATTTCAATAAAATAAGTCAACCATAATGGTTGAATTGACATATTTGTCATTAAAAAAAACTACTTTTTTTGTTCGTATTTTCGACATATCTCATTGTGTTTTTACTCAAATTTCGATCGAGAGAGCTCGTTGGATGCGGAATTTGATTCCACATCCAACGAGTACCCACACTGCATACTTTTGATGGATCCTGCTACCCCAAAAACAAGAAATACCTGAAAAAATGTGATGATGATGCCATCATCATATTTTTTTTAGGTATTTCTTGTTTTTGGGGTAGCAGGGTCCATCAAAAGTATGCAGCATGGGTACTCGTTGGATGCGGAATCAAATTCCACATCCAACGAGCTCTCCCGATCGAAATTTGAGTAAAAACACAGGGAGATATGTCAAAAATACGAACAAAAAAAGTAGTTGTTTTCTTTCTTCCTCCAAAATTAATCAATATTATTTTATTATTCTAACTATTAAATTATTATTTTCCTTAGGAGGCCCATTTTAGACCCCAAAATTCCTCTAATTTTCTGCATACTAACAAACATTTCTTGTGAGATTTATTTGGGAGCCCAAACAAAATCAAACATCATTCTAAATATGCTATTTTGATATTTGAATAGAAGAGACTTTATAAACTGGCTATACATCCCATTAAATTACTAGTTCTCATGGCCATCTAGAAACAAATATTGGTAAATGTAAAAAATGTTCAAAAGTCTTGTAATAATTCCATCAACAACCCATTAACACCAAAAATTATCGCATAGCTCTCTATGGTCCAAACCATAATTATACATCACAATCCCACCATTATTTTGTCCATTTTGACCTTCACAATTAAATTCCACTAAATTTGGTCCAAAACATAGTTATTCCTTTCCCCATAAAAATATAGGGAAGTTGGGAATTTATTGCAACATAACCCTCATTCTCCCAAAAGGACCAAAAAAACCTAAAATGACAATGGTGAAAAAAACACGGTAAATACCATACGCTATGAAAAACCATGGGTCAATACCAAGGGTAAGAACATTCTGAATCATCCTATAAATACATTGTGAACATCTCCCCAAAAACATACTTGACATTCCTTAATTTCTTTAATTCCAGAAACCTTGTCACTTCCCACACCTTTCTCCACACCATCCCATGTAGGACATTGAGTTCACTCTGTGTAACCCTTGATCCCTTTCCCGGTGACAACCCTTCTTAGCGATAATGAAGACGAGGATCGTGGGAGCTTATGGAACATTTCCTCAAATGGCTGCAGTGGCCCAATTTAAAGATATGCTCATCCTTTTGCATTATTAGTTAGAGTAAAAATCATAAAATATTAAATAATATTTTGTTATTTCTTATTTATAAGTCAAGGTCGTGAAAATCCCTTGCGCCATGAACTCTACCCTTATATTGAGTTGATCTAAGGTAGGTGCTTTTGCACATAGTAGGGGATAAATCTTGACTAGATTTTTCACGACTCTACTGTCTCGATCCCCTTGTATCTCTGTTTTTGTAGAATTTTTTGATGGTTTTTTCTTGAGTACCCTCAGCCATCACATATCTGAGACTGTCATGTCCTTCCCTTGAAGGGACCTTGGAAGTGTTGACCTTGTAAAGTGTCCAGGGGTTAAACATTGCATTAATTAATGATGCCTAGGAATTTTGATTATTTAAAACTATGGAGGCATGTAATTTCTAAATTCATGTTATTTGTAATTAGTTAATTATTATGAAAAATAATTAATGGTGGAAATGAGTTGTCAAGGAAGGATGGCGCATTAGGAAACTTTCCAAGGATGGGAAAATGGAAACAATGCAAAAGAAGGAAAAAGAAACATGTCATAGAAAATATAGAAACTATCCAAATTAGTTTCCAATTTGGTGCAAGAATGAAAAAGCAAGGAAAGATTACCTTATGCACAAACTTGCTAATTAGTCAGGGAGGGTGCAGTTTCTATTTTGGACTGAAGGGTAAAAACATGGAAACATTTAATAAGCTTCATACTTGCTATTTTTCTCAAGGAGGTTGAATTTCCACTTCCGGTTAAGTTATACAAACAAGGAAACATCATTTGCAAACCAAAATTGCTAATTCCACCAAGGAGGGCCACTCATGGCTTTGGAACAAGATTGGCAAGTGGGTTACTGGTTC
Source organism: Pseudotsuga menziesii (assembly GCA_001517045.1). Classification (NCBI taxonomy): domain Eukaryota; kingdom Viridiplantae; phylum Streptophyta; class Pinopsida; order Pinales; family Pinaceae; genus Pseudotsuga; species Pseudotsuga menziesii. The sequence goes on along the minus strand of LPNX010082348.1, from coordinate 48,511 downwards.
AACGGGTGAAGGAATTTCTCAACAAGTCACCCAAAATCTACTTAAGGGAATTTACAACTCCATTATTCAGTTTTGTTGATGATTTTACTGTTGAATGCTTATGTGAGCATTACCTCTGAATGTTGTGCCTCAGACTATTGGGATATGAGCCCCAACCTTCCATTTCCCTCTGCTTCCATCCCCTTCTCTTCCATTTTAGGTATGGAGTGCTAGCTTGAAAACATTGGAGGATAATCAGAGAAATTTTCTGCCTCCATCAAGTTCATGTCGATCTCTAGTGAAGCCCATGCTTCACCTATGCTCACAGTCCCTTGCTAGCCATGATCCGGGCCTCCTGCCCCTTAATTTTGGAAGCATGTTTGTAATGGTCAGTCAATAATGTAATTTATGTTCTATAGTGTCATAATGTTCAGAACATTACATTTATAATTTTGAGATATCTCTGCTCCTAAATAATATTGTCTCAGTTTCATCAAAAGGGCCTAGTTTATCAATGTATGGGGGGATTGCATAAGATTGAGTGATGTAAAATTATATTCTAGGGAAGTGATTGAAGGGAGTATTCATGTTCAAATATATTTAAGTTGATTTAAATTTGAGTTGATTTAATTGCTTTTTTAAGACACTGGCTAGATTACTAGCTTTTAATAACTAGTTTTACCAAAACCGATGTAAAACAAGTTTGGTAAACTAAAAATGAGCTATGTTAGTTCCTATGGGTCAGTAACAGGCCTACCTTCCCATATCCATCTCCAGAACCATTTTTTGTTTTGGACATACCACCTTTTTGGATCCTCCTCTGTGTAGGGTTTCCCTTGACCAAAACTGCCAAAAATCCCCATATTCACCCAAAACTTCTTAGAAATTTCCAGAACATAAGTAAGCTGTATAAATCCTTTATTTATGTTATATTAATTTTGGAACAAACCTATGCAAGTTTCTAGAAGACCTTGGTTGAAACAGACCGAACTACTCTCCTTAGTTTCACGGTTTGGTTATCGAGAAGCATGGTAGTAGGTTTCCGCAGTGCGGACTCTGAGCCCTAAATGGCACCGGATATAAATGTGTTAGGGCAGAGGAAATTAAATGTATGAAATATATTTTTTTGTTGTCCACCACTCCTTTTTCCTTCGAATTTCCCCGAAGAAACCCCTTATTTACCCAATCAGAGAAGTCATTTTGTAAATTAATTTGAGTTCATCAATTTTAATATAATTTACAGAATTAAAGAGTGTTTAGGTCTGTACACCAAACTTGGTTCATCGCCCCTGTAGAATATATAAAGCACTCCTGTCATAGTTCCTACCCCCCAATACCTAACCAACAATTTGTCATTAAAAAACCTTTAGTTACGGCTAGATCACACCTACCCGAAAAATATATATTGCGACCCAGGTCGCACCTTTATTCCCGATAAGCACGACCTATGTCGCTCATTTTTCCTTAATAAGTGCGAATTGGACCTAAACACCAGATCATGCTTGTCTAGGCTTCTATAATGACCCATATTACTAGTTGCGTGGAAACCCCTCTTAAGTGCGACCTTCATTTATCTGTTGATTTTCCATCTCGGTCGCAACTGTTTTACAGTCTCGTGTGACTAATACCGCACCTGTTCCACCGACTGGTGCGACTTGTAATTTTTATAGATTTTTGAGGTATTTTGAGACCCTTTCTAGACCCCTTGTCTATTTTCTACTTGTTCCTTATGTGCTCATTTACTTGTCACTATGTTTGTTATCTGGAAGAATTAGTTGTTACGTGTTGAAAAATATTTACTTTCATTAATGTTATTTATTTTTAGCATATGCATCTCTGCCATGAGAGCAGTTTAGAAATTACACTTCACTTGTGAAAACATCTCACACCTTAAATAAACACTTGGTTCATGATCCCAAGTTGAGCCTAAAATTTAACTTAACTCAACCAATATTGTAACCTCATTTGAGGACTAAAACAATATTATAGTTTAGTTGGGACATTGGGGATAGATATCCAAATAACACCCCTTTTTCACTTAAATTTGAGACATAGTTATTGTCTTCTAGGGAACCAAAATCCTATAGTATTTGTTGACACTGCCACATCTAGTTTATCGGGGGGCCTCCCGCTTTGTGATGGTAAGTCGCAATGAAGGGGTTCCAGAAGTCAGGGTGGAATACTGCACTCCATTCTGTACTGAAGTATAACCCTTCATAGTTCTCCTCGTTCATGTCGAAGACCATATCAGGTGTCGAGGACCAAAGGGATGAAGTTTTAGGAAACTTACCATCCCAAACGTGTCATGAATGAGGTAGCTTAGTTTCTTGTCTCTTATGGATCTTTTACTTGAGGTCCCTCTCGATAGTGGGATTCTCTTAGCCTTTTGTTATTCCATTTCTTATTGTTTGAATGTGGATTTCACCACCTAGTAGAGGATATGATTTGTGAGTCTGGGATTTGATATTGTAGCTAGGAGCTTTCTTGCACTTATACCCCATAGGTTAGTGCACCATTTTCTTCATAGGTAGTGTTGCTTGTTGGCTTTCTGGATTTTTTGTTGTAGACTCTCCGATTGTGACAAGTTGTTATAGTTCTGTTTTAGAGCTTTATTTTTGGCCCATGTGCCACCATTTATTACCTCTCCTCCTGTACACTCAGTTGTAGTTGGAATTTTGAGCTTGTCTTTGACACCCTTAAGCCTTCATTCATTGCTCCAAGAGGCGCTCTACAACCCATTATGAGGGAGATCTGGTAACGTTATATTGTAACATTTGTCAACACTAAGTCGGCTAAAAATAATATTACCGAGTATGAGGGAGATGTTGTAATTTTTGTTCATGAGGGAGATCTTGTAACATTATGTTGTAACGTTTGTCGATATTAAGTCAACCAAAAATAATATTGCCGAGTATGAGGGAGATGTTGTAATGTTTGTTGATATTAAGTCGGCCCAAAAAAATATTTTCGAGTATGAGGGAGATGTTGTAATGTTTTTAATGAGGGAGATATTGTAACGTTTGTCGATATGAAGTTGGCCAAAATCTCCGTACTTTTCTTCTTTCTTCGTAACTTCACCCAGTTAAAATTTCAATTTTACAAATCAAAAAATATATATATTTTTTCAATTTTAATGATATAATGTTAAAAAGGAATATTGAATAGATTTTTTTTGAGAGAGAATTTGAAATTAGCGAGGTGGAAGTGACCGAAATTAAAATATTAATTCTGATATTGATTTGAAATTTTTGAAATTATCAATCATAGGAAGTTTGTTAGTGAAACATGGTTTCTGCAAATGAATATTTGCACAAAATTATAGTGAATGCCTTTTTCATTATTTACAATTCATGGTAAACCATTATTATAAGAATTAATCTTATCTAAATATGAAAATTTTATAATAAAATAGCTTCCAAATAAGAATATAATTTACATTCAATCATTTGAACGCATATTTTCTACATCAATTTTTCTCAGNTTTTTTCAATTTTAATGTTAGAATGTTAAAAAGGAAGATGCAGTAACTTGTTTTTGACAGAGAATTCGAAGTTAGCTAGGTGGAAGTGATTGAAATTAAAATATTAATTTTAAATTACGTATATCTTCTACCAAATGATATAAAAAATTATAACATCTGATATTGATTTGAAATTTATGAAATTATCAATCATATGAAGTTTGTTAGTGAAAAATGGTTTTTGCAAATGAATATTTGCACAAAATTATAGTGAATTCCTTTTTCATTATTTACAATTCATGGTAAATCATTATTATAAGAACTAAGCTTTTCTAAATATGGAAATTTTATAATAAAATAGCTTCAAAATCAAAAAAAAATTCACATTCAATCATTTGAAGGCCTGCGTTAATTATATTTACATATTTTCTACATCAATTTTTAGCATTTTCTTTTATGTGTTTCTTGCTGGGCTTCTTTCTTCCTACTTTGCTTCTTTCATCGTAACTTCACCCTGTTAAAATTTCAAATCTACTAATTAAAATATATATATATATATTTTCAATTTTAATGTTAGAATGTTAAAAACTAAGATGCAGTAACTTGTTTTTTAGAGAAAACTCTCAAAATTAAAATATTAATTTTAAATTATGTATATCTTCTACCAAAAGATATAAAAAATGATAACATCTGATATTGATTTGAAATTTTTGAAATGATCAATCATACAAAGTTTGTTAGTTAAAAATGGTTTCAGCAAATGAATATTTGCACAAAATTATAGTGAATGTCTTTTTCATGATTTACAATTCATGGTAAATCATTATTACAAGAATTAAGCTTATCTAAATATGAAAATTTTATAATAAAATAGCTTCAAAATCAGAAAATAATTTAGATTCAATCATTTGAAGGCCTGTGTTAATTATATTTAGAGATTTTCTACATCAATTTTTAGCATTTTCTTTCATGTGTTTCTTGGTGCGCTTCTTTCTTCCTACTTTGCTTCTTTCCTTGTAACTTCACCCTGTTTATCTACATATGAAAATTTTATAATAAAATAGCTTCAAAATCAGAAAATAGTTTACATTCAATCATTTGAAGGGCTACGTTAAAATATAATTTAATATTAAACTATAATTAATTTTCTTAATGTTTTAATTTTAAAATATTTAAACTTAAACTAGAATATAATTTAAATTCTATATTTATATAAATAAACATATTATTCAAGTTATATAAGTTATTTACTATGTATAATAAGAACTACTTATGGTATAGTGGTAAGGGTATTGGGATAATGGGTGTGAGGTCCAAAGTTCAATCCTCTTAGATCACCTAATTTTTTAGAAAATATATTGAATTTTATACTTGCATTGATTTTAGTGTATGGTGTTTTATAATTGGATAGATTTCAGTGTTTGGTGTTTTATCATTGCATAATTTTTAGTGTTGCTGTTATTCCTTGGACGCATTGATTTCAGTGTAGATTTCATGGATGCATAAATTTCAGTGTCGATTTCATATATGCATAGTATAATATTATGATGTTTTAAAACGTTTAATGTTTTAATAATTATAATGTTTTAACAATTTAAATAGTAAACATGTTTTTAAATAATGTTTTTTCCAAATCGTGAGAAGGCCAGTTGTATATATTCTTTGTTTTAATTTAATTTTAATTGTCCATTCAACTTTTTCATTAAAAAAATGAAGTTTCTATTCAAATTTGGAATTTTCAATTCCCAAGTCTAAATACTCTTACTCTTTCACGTAATTTTAAGAGCTTCCATTCAACATAAGATTGGGAGTGCCCATTCAAATTTGATAATGAACTGGAGACCTTTGTAGATTCCCCAAGTCCCATATGTTATCTTTTTTCATGTACGTAATATTCTTTATAACCAAGAAGAGGAAGGTGATTAGCTTCATCTTTGTGTGGGGATTAGACTTACAGAGTAGTTGTATACAAGTATTTATCGATGGATGACCATATTTCTAACCATGTTTGGATCAAGTGAAAATGGTGCAAAACATCCCAATCTCTACCATCATGCTGAAACGCAGCTAGGCACTAAAGAACGCTGCTACATTTCATCAGAAATGATTTTGCTACATGTTGAGCAAGGGGAGAACTGTTTGGAGTGAAAAAATAAAATCTAACGACAATTCTAATGTTTTGAAGAACTCGCCAACACTTCACGGGGTGACCTATAATATTGTATTTCAATTTGCATGCTTTCTTATCTTTTTTGGAGGAATTTAGAATCTACAATTTAAAGAAAACTTTTGATTTTCTATCACCTTATCCTTGTAGGTATCAGAGGAAGTGGAAAGATTGGGAAGAATTACAGGTCCAATGGTAGTGATGGGCTTGCTTCTATACTTGAGAGGCATGATTTCAAAGCTATTCCAGGGTTCCCTTGGAGAGTTAGAGCTAGCGAGAGGATCACTTTCCATGGGTTTCACCAATATAATAGGCTATTCTATCATATCTAGGCTGGCCATGGGAATGGAGCCCATATGCATCCAAGAATTCAAAGGAAAACGATGGTTTGTTCTGGGTCTCACACTCCAAAGAATAGTTCTCATTCTTCTCTATGCTACAGTACCCATTGAAATTTTGTGGTTCTATTGGTGTATTGTCATTGTTATGCTACCTTTATTTTTCAAGGGTGTATAAGAAATCCTGGTAAAATGCATCGAAATAATGCCTTGAAGGTTGGATATCTCTTCTGAATATGGCAATAACAAGTTGTGCATCTGATGCTTAGAATGGTGCATTCTATTTCAATGGTATGCATGTTGTAATTGTGTTGACATTTGTATTCAAATTTGATTTTATGGAAATATGGTTGGGTTTTCTTGAGAATGATCACGATGAACCATATTTTCATTTATTTGATCCTTACAAAATTATTGTCTCTATTTTTCAATTTAGAAATTCACTCAATCCTTAATACTTATTACTTACATTATGATAATATTCATACATGTATCTATGTTTTCAAGTTAACATGTTCCTTTCAATGCTGATCAAAATCCAGTTTTGTTTCACCTCCCATGACTTGAACCATCCTAGATCCAAATCCTAGGCTCTATAAAGCACCGAGAGGGATCAAATCTCCCGAGGTGCAAACCTCTTCTCAGGTATTGTAGGCAATGAGCTAATTGAGGTGAGGTTTGCACCTTGGGATATTTGATCCCTCTCGAATATTGATAGAGCCTAGGATTTGGATATAGGCTAGTCATATAATAGACCATCACACCACCTTTGATCCACCATGCTACTCCTAGAGACTTAGGGGAAATACCCATCAGTTCGGTTCCTTGAATTGTCATCATTGGATCCATATTTATCCTCATTCACCACCTTCAGAGCCATACAATGAATCTGAGTCTAATTCATATTCCTATCAATCGAACCTACCTTGTCCAATGTCCCATCTAGTCCCACGTCTAGTGCACCTCCCAACCCCTTCCAGGGGGGATTGTTGATAGTGGACTTCTAACTGCTCCAACTGTCCTACCAAGGATTCCTTCTGTCATACCTAGAAGTCCTAGTCCTAGTGTGCTACTTGCCACCACACACACTATTTCTGGTCCGCTACCCACTAGTGGTGGCCCCACTCTATCCACCATGGTTCACATCATACCTACATTTATCCATGTCAAAGGAATTGACCCGTATATCACCATTCTGACTATTCACACCATTCCAGTAATTAATTCTACTATCAAAAGTCATCCCTACCAAACCCCCTTTGTATGCGACAACTACATGCCCGCAGGCCCCAATACCATTGTTGGACCTCCTAGATCCAATCCAAGTCCTATTCTACCATTCATGGCCAGTATCAAACTTCTTAATTTGGCGTGGTTGACGAATCACCCCATCCATCATAACCCATTGTGGCCTCCCATGCCTACCAAAATTCCTTCGGACATCCCCAAGTTTGAAGGAACGATGGGAGAAGACCCACATAACCACATCATGTATTTCCACTTATGGTGTTCCTCCAACAACAGAGTGGATGATTTTATCTGATTGCAAGTAATCTAGTGCACACTCACAAGTGTTGCAGCCAAATGGTACATTGAGTTTACCCATGCTACATATCCTAATTTTTCCTCTTTAGCCTCGATGTTCCTCCAGTACTTCCAGCTACCTGTATGTTATGATGAGCGTGTGGAAATCATGTTATCCTATAGACATAACACTACTACCCATATCATAGATCACTCCATGAGTGGCTTAATCATCGTAGTTTATGCAAAATCCAGTTAGATGATAGGATTTTACTTGATTGGTTCCTTATAACCTTACTCTCTCCTATTTCCAAGGATGTTGCATCTGAACGTCCACAAAATAAGGAAGAAGCAATCCTCAAAGCACAACAGTTCAACCTTATCTATGCCCAATTGGGTTAACTTTACTCCATCATACCTGATGCTCCTCATGCTAGCTCGTCACAACGCAATATGCTTGGGGTATCCCATTTTGCTGATGGAGTCATTGGCTCTATCACCTAACACCCCCACTTGTACATGACATCTCCTTCAATTCCACCTCACTCTGGTAATTCTCCTAATGTTTCCCAACATGGCTACACCCCTTACTTTTCACGTGCAATGGCTTAGTACGAAACCACACCTTCCTATGTGTCTCTTGAACCCATTCCTCATGTTCATGGACCGAATTACCTAGCACCTGCATGTAATGTCCACACGATAGGATTTGTAGCGCTTCCAGCTGCTCCTAGATACTAACCACCACTTGTTCAACCTACACCTGCTCCAAACTCGAATCCTCCTGTTCCTCAAGGACAGGTCTACGCTCAGCAGAACCTCCCTAATCATCCTGCCCCCAATAACCAACAATTTTAGGTAAGAATACAAAGAGGTAGGAACCAGGGAAACAACCAACCTCCATGGTGCGGTCTACAACCCGACCCTACTATAAAAAAAAGAGCTACTTCCCCTACATAGAACCCCTAGCATACACCTATACCTGGGAAGAACCCTCAATTAGGGACTAACCATTTCTGTACCATTTATGATTTTTATGGCCATTATACATGCTAGTTCCCCAAGATACATCAAGTCTGCCACTTATTACAAGACGAAAATCAACGTGAAACCAATGTTGCCACTCTGAAACAACCAAACCAAAAACAACAAGTTCTACCACATATGGTGCTGTAAAAACCATTACTGAATCAAGGAATTATTGCAACCCAACTCTTGGTACCACAAAGTACCGTAACCGCTTCTTCAAGTCAACCCATCGATCCTGGTCTCCATCACCTTATGACATTCTCAGTTGATGTCAACTTTTAGACTCGATGAAACCAATATGGCTCCACCACAGAAACTATTAATATTTCCATGACATCTGCCTCCACCACTATCGATATGTCATTACATTTTCCAATACCCCGATGGAAGGGATTTCCAAAGTCCCTCGATTCTCTTTATCTCGCATTGCGAACAACCCCACTGCTAGAACCACTCTTAATTACAATATTGTCGATGACTTGGCCTAGTCTCCCTCTTCCATTTCTGTGGTGGAAGTCCTGAGAACTTGTTCTTCACGACACAAAGCTTTGTTATCCACTTTAGGAGTCATCAACCCCTCTGATTCTAGGTTGATCACTGTCAACTTAGATCAAGGAGAACCTCGGATTCTATCATCCATATCCTTCTAGGTTCTTGTCACTATTTTGAATTTGTTCATTCATCGGTGCATAATCAATGAGGGTGCTTCCACTTTCATTATGTCAACCTTTGTTTGGCATAAACTCGGATCCTCAACCCTTCAAACCTCAACTGCCTCCCTTTGTGCTTCCGATGGTCACGATTGAAGTCGTAAAAGAGGTCTACTGTCAAGGTTGCTTTTCACAAGGATCAATGGTGTGGAAAGCAGAAAATTCCAAGTGATTGTTTTAATGAATTTTTTGACTTCTGAGTTCCACAGCGGAAGGTGGGAAGCTGAAGCCTAAAAGCATAAAGTTTAAGTGATCATTTGATGAATTTGTTGACTTTCGAGTTTTGCAGTGGAAGGAGGAAAGAAGAAGCCGGAAATAAGAAATTTTAAGTGATCATTTGATGAAGTTTTCGACTTCTGAGTTCTGCAGGGAAAGGAGGGAAGTAGAAACTGGAAAGCAGAAAGTTTAAGTGATCGTTTGACGAAGTTTTCTACTTTCGAGTTCTGCAATGGAAGGCGGGAAGCGAAAGCCAAAAGACATAAATTTTAAGTTATCGTTTGATGAATTTTTTGACTTCTCAGTTCCGCAGTGGAAGTCGAAAATCGGAAGGCGGGAAGTGAAAGCCAAAAAACATAAAGTTTAAGTTATCGTTTGATGAATTTTTTGACTTTTGAGTTCCGCAGTGGAAGTCGAAAAGTGGAAGGTGGAAAGCCAAAATATCAAGTGATCATTCCATGAAGTTTCTGACTTCTGAGTTCTGCAGTGGGAGGCAGAAAGTGGAAGATGGAAGGGTGGAAAGCCAAAAGATCAAGTGATCATTCCATGGAACTTTTTTTGACTTCTGAGGTTCGTAGCGGTAGGAGGAAAGCAGAAGAAAGAAGGGTGGAAAGCGGAAGGTAGAATGCATAAAGTCAAAAAGATTGTTTCATGAATTTTCTGACTTCCAAGATCTGCAGCGGAAGGCAAAATGTGAAAAACTCAGTTTAGTGTGGAAATGTCTATTATCATTGCATAATGGACCTATCAGTGGCATAACAAATGTTACAGGGGTTTTTACGCCCGAGGGTGATTTATACAAGGATGAATTTGACCATTTAATATGGCGAGAGTGTCTTTTATTTGTTTTCTGTCATAACTGTTGGGTATGTGATTAATGTGTTTGCAGATATATGGATATAGAATTTTTTTTATATTTTATTTTTGAGTTTTGTTACATAATTCCCTTTATGCATCATTATTATATGCTTGCAAACAACATACAGAATACTAACATAACATTGCATCATTTCTCATTCAATATATTTTATACAAAAATAGTAAAACTGAATTGGATAAACATAATTAAGCAATCAAGCATATAATCATAGTGGTTTATAATAATGAAGATCTCCATCCAACCCATCATTGGTCACATCCATCCCCATCAATAATCCAACCACTTAATCACCTCTACTTCCATCTCCTAACATAACAATCCCGTCCTCTACTGCAATATACTATGGTGTCAACTACACCAACCTAACCACATATATAACCCATAGATGAAAGTGTCGATTCTGAGAGTTTCGACCAAACTTCCAAAGCAGGAACCCACTAGTCGTCATCACACATCTAGGGGAGCACTCTTAGCACAACCTTCCCATGACTCTGGGTTTAGGGGATAAACGATGGGAAATGCATCTACCCCCCCTGATAGTACTAGGGTCAACACCCTACATCAACTCTACTCTCCCATCATTGTTCTAAGGGGTCTTTTCATTGAGCAACCACTTTGGTCATGTCGTAGTTCTTGTCAAAACTCACACTCACCCACAAGTCATATAAATCTTGGAATTTGGAATTCACAATTAAATAACTTGAAAAATAATATAACACCATTATTCTTTTAATGTACAAGACATCTTGTGCCCCTTGGCACTGTAAGAATGTGACTATGTCGTAGCGAATAAACATGTGGTGTGTTAATCCATATCACTAAAATGACATTTATATATAATCATCTTAATTCTTTTGCAGGAAAACTAAATTAGCATTCCACATATTGATAATCTATATCCAATTTGCATGTTCAAATGAAGTTACATAAACTAAAACAATAAATTATATTTACAATCCTCACATGTAGGGCGTTGGTATGTTCATATAACAAAAGTCTTAAATAATCTAGTTGATTCAAACAATTAATAAGAAATTAAATTCTAAGCTAATCTCCATTGAAATTTTAAACACCAAATATCACATATGAGGCATTACAACCTTGTTATTTTTGGCATATTCTTACTTAACTAAAATTAGGTTTGGAAATTGCAATTTTACTAATTTTGTAATTTTATTAATGAGGATATGCCATAACTTATATCAACTAACTACAAGGTGGAAATAGTTATTTAAACAAAATAACTAATGATGGAAATAGTCCTTTAAACAAATCGTCATAGTCATTTAAACGTTTCCTCTTATGCATGTGTCGTGATTTGTTGTAAATGTCATGTAGTTTTATCACTTCCATTTGAACAATTTAGGCTTATAACTATAAATATTAACCTTTAATAATCCTCGTTAGGCAACGTTTGCATAGAGAACAATTAATATTTTTTTTACAAGATATTGCTAATCAAAGGACTTAATCAAAGGAATTTTATTTGATAAAGAAAAGAAACAAAGCAGATTTAAGACAAAAACATAATGGGTAGATTGATTGCTTGGGCAATTGAATTGTCTTCTTATCATTAAACTGAGTATAATAGGGTATGTACAAATGACAATACTATGGGTGAATACTATAGGTCAGCTAATACCATGGATCACCTAACAGACTAACTAACTAGCCAACTAACCCTTGAAATTATAATATTCAACACACCCCTTAATATCCACTGGTAGTACATCTTCAACAATGTCTATGTATAACTGCTTTCTCTAATAGTCAAATGCAGATGTTCCCAATGGTTTAGTGAACATGTCAGCCAACTGCTCCTTAGAGCCACAAAACAGTAAGGAAATTTGTCCATCATTGACTAACTCATGAATGAAATGATAGTGAGTTTCAATGTGTTTACTTTTTATATGAAATGCATTATGTTTGGACAAATGTATTGTAGAGCTATTATCACAGAAAATAGAAGTGTGATCATTTTCAGTGTATCCCATATTTTTTAATAGTCTTCTTAGCCAAACTGCATTGGCAAGCTATTGTGGTGGCTACTACATATTCTGCTTCTGCAGAAGACATGCCGACAATGGGTTGTTTTTGAGATTCCCAAGAGATCAAATTTGTACCCAAATGGAAAGTGTAACCAAATGTGCTTTTCCTATCATCAATACTGCAAAATCATTATCAATGTACCCTGTGAGAGTATTGTGTGGTGTATGAGTGTACCAAAGGCCATATCCAAGTGTGCCTGCGACATATCTCAGAATTTTTTTTTCCAACTTTCTAGTGAGAGTCTTTGGGAGTCTACATAAATCTGGAAACAAGACTGACATCATACATCAAATCAGGTCCAGTTGCTGTCAAGTGCATTAAACTTCCTACCATTTGTTTATAAAGTGTAGCATTTACTAGTGGTTGATCATCATTCTTGGTTAACTTGGTGCCAAGAGCAATGGGGTTTTCTGTTGGTTTACATTTATCCATTTTGAATCTGTACAAAACATGAGTAGCATACTTATGCTGGCATATAAAAATACCTTGAACAGTTTGAGTAACTTCCAGACCAAGGAATTATTTCATCAGTCCTAGATCAATCATTTCAAATTCATTTTTCATGACTGTCCTGAAATATTCAAGCATCAAATTACCATTGTAAATCTTGTCATCAACATAAAGACATAGCATCAACATTTTACTTTGCTCTGTTTTGACATATATAGTGGGATCATTGTTGCTTCTGCTGAAACCATTGTTGATGAGGTAGGAGTCAATCCTACTATACCAAGCTCATGGAGCTTGTTTTAGACCATACAAGGTCTTTTTCATCTTAAACATTTTTTGTTCATGACATTTGACAGTATAACCAGGTGGTTGGTCTACACAAACTTCTTCTTCAAGAATGCCATTAAGAAAGGACTATTTCACATCCATTTGATACACAAGACATTGATTTTGTGTTGCAATGGCAAGTACAGCTCTGATGGTATCCATCCTTGCTACAAGATCAAAGGTTTCATCACAATCTACACCATACTTTTGTGCATATTGATAGTGCTCCGTTGAGATTGCAATTCTTAACACACCCCATTAATCTCAACTAGGACAATACTTTCACCACTATCAATGCAAAAACATGCATGTTGGTCTATGTTTAAGCTAGCCTTACATTTTATTTAAAAACATCACCTTCACTTTTTTTCCTTGAAGTGTAGTTGGACTTCTTCTTCTTGGTCTTCTAGATCTTGATGCTAAGTAGTTGTTCTTCACAGTCTTCTTCAACTTGCGAAACATAGTGGAAGTCTTGTTCTTCTATTTCAATATGTTTTTTCTCGATGACACATCTTTACCTGCATAGTGAAAATTTTTGTCCGAAAAAATATGAATATATTTTAGCTTTTGTTGGAAAGAATTCACATCTTGTTGTTTTTCATCAATGGAAACTACTTCATCATTCTCATTGACTTCTTCATTTTCATGAACTCATTGTGCATCCTTCATTGCTTCTTAAAAAAATGTGGGATGAGAAAAAAACATAGCATACTGTAGATGCTCATCACTAACAGGAGTATCCTCATAGATCTCACTCAAACTTCTGGTTTTTTGGTTTTGGGGTGGACTGTGTGTTGTTGTTTCTTTTGTGTTGCTATCATGTGGTTGTTGCTCATTCTAAGCAATTGTTGCAACTTATATGTTGTTATAAACTGTCTCTTGCTCAGAGATACTGTAACTCACATCACTGAGTACTCGTACATTGACAGGTTTGTTTTCAATGTCAAACATCACTGTATCAACATTGGCTTCCATGTAAACACATTATTCTTGATTCTCTTCCACTTCACTATGGGATTCCTGGCGCTTTGCATAACTTACAAAGTCTTCTTCTTCTACAATTGGCTTTTCACTAAATACTTCTTTCAGTATATTCCATGCTCTTTTTGGAGTATCAGCTTCTACAATATAATGAAGTAGTGAATAGTCTATACTATCTTGTATGATACATAAGGCAACAACTTGCCTTCTTTCATTTTGGAAGTCATTCAAAGCTTTAAATGAATCTAGGATCTTCTTCAACAATGAAATGCCACAAATCTTGAAATTTTAACAAATTATTTACTTTGATTGCCCATACATCATAATCATCTCCACGAAATGTTTGCCATAACCCTTTTGGTGTTAAAAAATTTCTTACTTCTTCAATTTCTTCTGGTAGTGCTTCTTGTAGCACCATCTTCAAGAATTGATCTTCTTGTTTAGATCACAACCTCTAATAAGATCGGATCTATGTGTGTGTGGCCTTTCCACTTTGTGAAAAGACTTACCCCAGAGATAAAAAAAAAGATAAAAAAATACACCCGATTCCTCCATGTGTTCAGGTTTCAATGGAAACCTCCTTGTGTGTGTGTTTTCCACTAAGTGAAAAGGATTACCTAGATGTACCTAGACAGAGATCAGGCCTTAAGCTTTGATACCATGATAAAGGAAAGAAAAGAAGCAGATTAAGACAGAAACACAATGGGCACATTGATTCCTTGGGCAATTGACTTGCCTTCTCATTATTAGAGTGAGTTTAAATAAGAAATACATATGGCATCACTATAGATAAATACCATAAGTCAACTAATACCATGAATCACCTAAACGACTAACTAACTAGCCAACTAACAATTGAGACTACAATATTCAACAATACCAACCAATATAATTTCAAGCTTCGATCATGATCTCCTTCCTCAAAATCCTGATATGCCGTACTAATTATTCTTCATATATTACAGATACTTATTATTACATGAAAATTTTATTTGAGTTATTCAACGCTGAACTAACGTTCCTCTATCGTCTCACACAAATAGACTCTTAATATATAACTCGCGGCCATACTATCAAGCTGTGACAAACTGTGTGCGCAGGGAAGGATTATTTAGTAATGCATTTTCATGGCATCTACAAAGGGGAAGAGGATGTAATGCAATGCAATGCAAAAGTTGGAAATTAACTAAATTCGACTAATCAACCAAGAACAGCACGGCAGTTCAGCCTGATTTCTCCCTTGGTGCCTGTCAGAGGCTTGATGTTCCCCATCTTCACCATCGATACAGCAAACTGTTTGAAAAAGAGGTCCTCATTTTCTGCATAAGTTTTCACTAGCTCCATCGTCTTCCCTTTGCCCTTGGCGAACAATTCTTCGTCAGAGTTCAAAAGTCCATGCTCGCTTATCAAATGCTTGAAGTAGTAGTTGTCAAATTTGGTAGGACTTACAAAATCCAGTGGGGACAAGTTATTATCTCCTCCGGATTTGGGGCACTTTGATTTGAGCTGAGCATAGTAAGGCTTGTCTAAGGTGGAGTCTGGCAGCCCATTTCCACTCTGGTTGTACAGCCTCTGCTTGAAACTTGTGCATCGAGATTGGCCGATGGTGTGACTACCTGCGTCATTACAATTTGCATTTGTATTTACATTTCGGTACTTCATAATCTCCACACATACTCAATGCTCCAAAACAAAATGAATGAACCACAATTTAAATTAAATCTACCAGATCAAGAACAAGAAAATGGATGACCCACAATTTAAATTAAGTATATATCAGGCTGACCTGAAAGGGCTACCAAGTCTATCAGATCAAGACCCTGTCGTTTAAACTTGGTAATAAGAGTTTGGAGAGTTGAGTTGGGCGCTGGGATATCGTTGTTCGACCCACTCAAGCTTGCACTCCTCGAGTCTCTCCTCCCCAGTAAAACTTGAAAGCTTGGACCTCCAGTCTGATAATATTCATATACAATACATCACGATGTATTATTACTATGCAGATAAGAACAGTCACTGGAAGATAAGATTTATCTTGTAATTTAGGATGTGTATTTTTTTTTTCATTTTAAATTGTAAATTAATATTTCTTTAGTATATTTATTAACAACTTCAAATTTTAAAACATAAACATTTATAATTATAAATAAAAACAACAATTTCTTTAATTACAAAATATAAACACATATACCTCTAAATACAAACAACAATCCCTCGAAAGTTCCATAGTGAATGAAAGCTATAAATATAAACAATAATTTCTATAATTACAAAACATAAACATTTATAGCTATAAATATAAACAACAATCCCTCTAAACAATAATCTCTATAATTACAAAACATAAACACTTATAACTATAAATATAAACAACAATCCCTCTAAAGTTGCATGTTATCTTTCTTTCTAGCACCCTACACTAGCATTTTCAACAACAACATTACATATGAATGAAACTAACGCATATTATCTTTCTTTCTAGCACCTACACTAGCATTTTTAACAACAACATTGCATATCAATGAATGTTAGCTTCAATGAAAGCTAACGCCTGTTATCTTTCTTTCCAGCACCCTACCCTAGTATTTTTAACAACAACATTGCATATGAATGAATGTTAACTTTCTTATCGATATAGCTACATTACTATACGTTCTTTTATTTCATCCATTAAGCTATCATATAATACCAGGACCACTGAGTCACGAGCTGCAAGGACAACAATATCTGCACATGATACAGTTTTTGGGCACGCCTTCTCCAGTTCACTCTTTATCTGGTCAATGACTGTAAATCCTCTGGCAGAGTTATTGTTGGGATTCGATCTCTTCTCACTCATTATGGTTTTACTGTCATCCAGTAGCAAAGATGCGTCGCAGCCCTGTCATGCCATTAATTGCGCACACACATGTCATCTTATTGTGAACAAATGTGTCATCTTATTGTGAATAAATTGATGACCTAATACAAGCAGATAGCTATTAGATGAATTAGGAGGATATATATATATATATATTATCACCTTCACAAAGCAATCATGAAATTGAAGCCTGACTAAGGACGCAGCCATTCGAGTTTCCTTCGCCACGGCCTTCTCTACTACTGATTTCACTACTTGCTCAGCCATGGGGCACGAGTTGGCATAAAAATTTGGAACCAAGGCAGCATGAGAATAGGCATAGGTCAATAACAATGATATTAAGAAGAAATATGCTTGCGGTGAACAAACTAGCCAGAGATCGAGGCGGGACGAAATAGTTTTGGCCATGATATGATTCTCAATAATATGAAATGAATTAATCCAAGGGAAGAACAGCGCCTACTAGCTGTGTGCGATTGATTATGTTGATTCTGTCTTTACGATAGGCGTTTATTTAAATCATTCACAGTCCTCCTCGTCCGTTCGCGTTTGTTGTCGACAGTTGAAGTGAAGAAGACCGCTTAACCACTACACAAAAGTCTATGAATTCTATCCACTCTACGACAACTTAACAGTAATGTACGGGAGTTAGATGATAGTGATTTCCACCTATTTTGAAGGGCAAAAAAATATTTCCATGTAAAATAAACTTAATTTTGTATGGGCCCTTCAATAATGAAATTGACCATTATTTTGTAACTTCTTTTCAATTGAAAGGCTACTTTAAATTTTGCATATCAAATTTTTATAGGGTTGACAATAGATGTTTAGAAAACAGAAGGAAAAATTCCAAACTAGTCACCAACACATTTAATTAACATTATTTATAAAATTTTAAATTACAATGAAACTTTAAATCATTTAAAATTAAGTTTAAATGCCACTGAAAGAACTTTTGTAGTTCAATGATTGGAATCAGGTGATATGGATTTAGAACTATGTCAATCAAATGTTTATTGAAATTTGGAAATGTGATTATGAAAGTGGATTTGGAAATGTGGTTAGTCAAATCTTTATTGTATTTTCGAAATGTATAATGATCAAGGTGGAAAGTTTGGAGCTTAACTAGTATTAAACATTCAAATTTTGTTTATTAATATTCTAATTTCCAAACTTGTCATCTTTGCTCAAGTTGTGCCTACTTCCACCATCAACATTGAGTCTTGAGTCTTTCAATTTCATATTCCTACCTTGTTTCCTTTTTTAGTACCTGCTAGAGTTATAATAATTAGATAGGGGGTCCAGCTCATGTGCAACATGTAGCCTAGAGCGAGTTAGCTAGTTAGTTAGGAAAACACGTGGGCAAACATCCATAATTATCAAGGCTAATGTTGGAGAAATAGCCTTGATTACTTTCCAACCAGTATTTACCTAGTTATTAAGAAGTGAGACGTGGATATTTATGCTAGTAAGCTAGATTGTAGGTCACTTCGTCTTTCATTGGGTTTGTGAATGGTTGATATGTATACTTGAATAAAAGAGTTCATATATATATCTTGAATGACTCCATTGGTATTTAAACATAGATGAATGTACTTCTCAAAGCCCCCAAGAGTCATAAGAAAAAAAATTTCCTTTTAGTTTGATATCACAATTAGTGTTGGCAAGAATCATGATTGACTAATATTGTCATTTGGCCTATGAATTAAGATTCAAGGGGAAGAGGTAACTTGAAATGTTCCTACAAGTTCAAATTGGAGTAACTCTTCACCCTTGCTCAAGTTAATTCCACTATCGAGTTGAACCCTTGGTCAGGTTGTTTCCACCATCACCATCACCATCCACCATTTCTTAGGCTACTTCCACCATTTATTGCCCTGTTCCACCGTTTATTGCCCTGTTAATTCATAAGGTATATGAGTCTTTAGACTTTAGGGTTTTTCTAGAGAAAAGGAAGCTTCCACCATTTATTTCCCTATTAATTCATAAGGTATATGACCATTTAGGCTCTAGGGTGTTTCTAGAGCAAAGGAAGTATAGATCCTCCCTAGCACCACTAGTCCACCACCAACTTGCATAAGTGTACATCTCCACTAAAGAGAGAAAAGATACATTTGCTAATGATTATTTCTTATAGGGAAGTATGTCTCTCCTTTGATTCCCAGATTTGAATGGACAACACCATATATAAATAGATTCCTTCCCTTAGAGGGTCTCAATACTAGTTGTATTGTTCCTTCCCTTGAATGATTTTTCAGGTATGTGCATCACAAGAGTAGTTTTTTTGTTGTGTTATTTTATAAGTATTTATTTGTTTCTTATGGGAAAGGACTGAATTTTGTTATTGAAGTGATTCAAGATAATAGTTTTGGTATTCATGAACATAATTTTTAGGTTTACTCCATCTTTTGTATCTATCTATCTCTACTTTAAATGGACATTGTATAGATTGTATTTCATTTTCACTCAAGGTTGTTTTTTATGCTAGAAGTTTTATTACTTCCCAAGTGAATCTTGATTGGTTATAATATTTTTCAATTGATTTCTTTATATTGTTGGGTATTATTTATGTTTCTAAAATTTTCTCTTTATTATTTTTTGAGTTATTTAAATTAGAGATTAATTATTAAAAACCTTAAAATAGAACCATGCAAATTTTGTCATTATATTGAAAATTTTGATTGCAATTATTTTAATATACCATAAAATTTTGATATATTGTTACATTTTCAAATGAAATGAATGATATATTTTAACATGAATGTATCATAACCCTTCAAAATGAAATAGAACCCTTCAAATTTGATCCTTGGTTAGAAGTTTGATCTACACGAGCGTTTTGAGCAATTATAAATAATAGGCAGTTGCCCCTGCCATTTGGGACGTAGGTACAGACCAAGCACACTCATAGTTACTCATGGAATTTTAACTGGTTACCTCTCTACCAATTCCACGAAAGACAAAAAAATCTGGTATACCAGCAAATCTTCAGGTGAAACCTAGTTAGATGACGTTGATATCATGAACACCACATATTAAAATGTCAATATTGGTCACTGGGATTTCTCTAGTCTGCAACAACATATGTGGGGTAGAAGCCTCTCCCACTGACTCTCTCCTTAAATTAAGTATCCAGAATGTAATTGCTGATAGTTCATCGTACCGGCTAAAACCTACTCCTCATGCAATAATCGTACCCTGTCGATGAGAAATTAAAGTTTCCATCGGTTAGAATCTCAGTATCAGTAGAAGCCTCCAAATGAAACGCAAGAAACCAATTAACATCCATAGGTGAAGCTTTACTTCAACTTTCTGTACCAATTGTTGTTTATATAAATATATATCAATGCCAGCAGTGTCCAATTGAAACGCAAACATACAGAAACCCTAAATGAAGCTTCAGCTTTCTGTACAATAAAGTAAGTAGTTAAACAGAGATGTATTTGGCGCAGAGAAAGTACAAACAATCTTTATTTTTTTTGTTTTCACATTAAACATATAGATAAGTTGGATTCCTTTCTGTTGCGGCGAAGTCATGTCTGATCCGTCTCTTTCATATGAAAGGGATTTCAACAGTTGGAAAATTAGGAAACGAAGAAGCCCAGATTGAGATGTTTCAAAGTTGACTACCGGCTGTTCAAACTCGTAAATTAACTACCCTATAGTCAATCTTCTGTAAAACCTTTTATTGCACGAATTCAACTGTTGTTCTAGAATAATGTTTGTTTATTTTATACACTATATACTCTTCACCAGTTTAATGGACTACCAGATTGCTGTTGGCTTCGTTTTATTTTTTCCTTCCACTGAAACATGCCACGTACTTCATAATTTTGGCCGACATTGACATATCGTCTACCCAAAGCTCTTTGAAAATGAACACACAATTCCATTTATCTGCAAATATAATGTTTTACCAGACATTGGTCTACAGGAAATGCTTTCACCACTCCATTTTGTATGACAAACTGATTTTACAAGAAATGTTTTCACCACTCCATTTCTATGACAAACTGATTTTTATTACTCCTACAATTTAACGTTATAAAATATGGTAAAATGTCGAGTTGATGTGGTGTTAATTGAAGCATAACTTTGTAACAAAACGTGAGAAATCAAAGTGACACCATAATTACTTGGATTATTATCGAACATAACCTTTCTTTTTTTTTCGAGGAGACCTTTCCCTAAGTTGAAAGTTGTTATTTAGTAGTGAATGCGAATACTTTTTTTATAGAAGAAAGGATAACGATTACAAAAGGTTTAACAATCATATATGTTTTTAAGTAATCTTCTGTTAAAATCTTTTTAGTCTGGAAGCATATACAGTTTTGCATTTGATTTTTACATCTTCTTAATTTTTAATAACTCCAAATCTAATATGATATGGATCTATATTATGTTAGAAGCAAACTTTTAAGCAGGCAGAGTTTTGCATTTCATTTTTTACATCTTCTTAGTTTTTAATAATTCCAAAACTAATATGATATATACTAACTTTTTTTGTTTGATAATTATGTATATACATCATTCATATTTAATGAACTTTATTTTAAATAGTTTTAATACACTTATCAGTTTATCTTTACCATTAAAAATTATAAAGCTCCAAAATTTTTCTTACTCGTTATTAAATTCCAACCTATTTGACCTAATTTCTTTTTAAAAATATTCAATTTGTTAAAGATTTAACATATTAGTTTGTGAATCTTGATAATGTATAATGTACAAATTTCTAAAAAAAATTGGAATTTGGTAAATTTGAGTTTGGAAATCCAAAATTAGCTCATGGGTTAGATTTGATTACTAACATTTTCCATACCCACAAGTATAGCTTTTCCCCCTTACTTTAGTACCAGATTTGATTACTAACATTTTCCATACCCACAAGTATAGCTTTTTCCCCTTACTTTAGTACCAATGGTTGGTTTATGAATAATCATTATCAAACATTTTTTTACCTTTCATTTTTAACTTTTAACACATCTTGATACTTGGTACTTCACCCTTATCCATAATAACTCAATGCTTTACTTTTTATGACATAAAACCACAAGGAACTCATAGAATAAACTCATTTCTACTTTTTTAATTTTTTTGTTAATACCCATATGGATACATATTTACATATAAAATATTATGAAGAAATATTATATAGATATATAATTTTTCACAACATTTCTTATACTTTTATTATTGTTAAGAATTGTGATCTCAAGGGACCACTATCAATACTGCATTAATTAGTTACTTAGTTGAGTAGTTGAGTTTATCACATTAGGTAGAATTAGTGACCCATGCATGAAGTTGAGTTCGTTAAATACTCCTCCTTAATATGGAGAAGGAAATTCATTTTCCCATGCAATCTTTATGCCCATTCTATGTTCTTCCATTTTTTGCTTCTCTTAAATAGTTTTGTGTAATCTTTAACATGGTATCAAAGCTTATGTCCTCATCCATTTCTTTTTGTTTATGGGTAAGCCTTTTCACAAAGTGTAAAGCACACACACACATAGATCCGATCTTATTGGAGGTTGTGATCGAGACAAAAAGATTGGAAGATTGAAGAAAATCGAAGATGGAGCTACCCGAAGCATTACATGAAGAGATTGAAGAGGTAAGAAATCTCTTAACACTAGAAGGTTTATGGAAGACCTTTCATGGAGATGAGTATGATGTATGGGAAGTCAAAGTAAGTAATTTATTGAAATTAAAATATATGTGGCGTTTCATAGTTGAAAAAGATCCTAGAGATCCACATTCATTTAAAAATCTTTGACGGAGTTCCAAAAAGAAAGAAGGAAATTTGTTGCCTTATGTCTCATATAGGACAGTATAGACTACTCACTATTTCATTATATTGTAGAAGTTGATACTCCAAAAAGAGCATGAGATATACGAAAAGAAGTGTTTAGGGAAGAGGAACCAACTATAGAAGAATGTGACTTTGCAAGTCATGCAAATCATTTGGAATCCCACAATGAAGTGGAATACAGTCAAGAAGACTTTGATTATGAGGAAACCAGTGATCATGTAATCTCAACAACGGTTGTTGATCCAGTTGTTTTAGCTGATGACAATAAACATGTTAATGTAGTAGTATCCAGTGATGTGAGTGATAGTCTCTCTAAGCAAGAGACAGTTGATAACAACATAGAATCTGCAACAGTTGCAGAGAATGAGCAACAGACAGTTGACAACATCATAGAAGAAACAACAACAAACAGTCCAACCCAAAACCAGAACACCAGATGTTTGAGGGAGATCTATGAGCATACTTCTGTTAGTGATGAGCATCTACAGTATGCTCTCTTTTCTTCTCCACCCACAATTTTTGAAGAAGCAATTAAGGATGCACATTGGGTACATGCAAATCAATAAGTCAATGAGAATGGTGAAGTAGCTACCATTGATGAGCAAAACCAAAATGACAACCAGAAAAATCATGTTGAAGCAGAAGAAGAAGACTTGCACTATGTTTTGGAAGATTAAGAAGAACAACTACTTAGCATCAAGATCTAGAAGAAAAAGAAGAAGAATTCCAAGTACACATCAAGGAAGAAAGTGAAGATGAAGTTTTTGAATGAAATGTAAGCCTAGATGAAACATAAACTAGTAGGCATCTTTTTGCATTGATAGTGTTGAAAGTATTGTCCTAGTTGAGATTAAGGGGGTGTGTTAAGAATTGTAATGGGCCTGTGCAAGAAGATGAGGGACCTTTTAGATGCAATCTTACCTTTTAGGAATAGGCTCATGTTACATAGAAAAAGAACGCACTCCTCTTCCATAACACTTGGAATAGTAAATCCGAGCTTGACATATCAGTAGACATGTAGGCTAGGTAACAATAATGTGCACGCGTTATAGAACTCCAAAATGCGCACGCATTTTGTAACTCTATAAAGCATACGCATTTTGCAAATCTAAAAACAAATAAAAAACACACAGTCCCGACCCGAGAGTTGTTTTCACCAAACAGGATCGCGAAGACGACGACATGCCCGTGCCCTAGGAGCTTGGAAGAGTGCCCATTCCTTGATTTGAAGACAAATCCTCA
>LPNX010082348.1:7169-18603 GCA_001517045.1 Pseudotsuga menziesii | reverse complement strand
AATCCGCTAGGGTTGATGGTAACTTGAGATACATATTTTTTAGCTATCGGTGACAAACATCCTAGGTCTAGTAATGAGGTGGGTCCACATTACAGATTATAGGCCCTAAACAAACGGTATCTTCAAGACAACTATCTACTTCAGACCAACCAATAGGCCCCAGACAACTATGTAATCAACATATTACATGTGTATATATCTCGAGCCAATCAACATGCCCATCTATTGGGATACTCAGACAAAATATATGCATTAATAACATGTAATACATTACCCAGGCCAAATAATAGTCCCTCGTATTAATGAATTCATCAATTGACTATCCCAAGCGAACGAATTCAATACATTTTCTACACATATCACATGTCAGATAAATAAGGTGCTCCACCATGGTTAGAATGTAGGTCTTCCAAGGAATGCCAAACAATTAATATAACTAGGGCTAACAACTTATGAATTGCATTGAGGTGCACTGGGCAAAACCCTAGTTTAGGAAACGACTATACAACGGAGTCATTGGGCCACGAGGACATGAGGGAGAGGGCCACCTAGGGGTAATGGCATGCTAGGAGACCAACGGATTTGACGGTTTGTCGATCCGACCTCTAGTTGTCGAGTTATGTCAAGTTGCAGGTCGCATGAAAACGCCGTTCAAGGACACTTGGTCAATCTTGGTCCGGGCGCGAAAAACCATACGGAGCAACGAAAGTGCGTGCCGTCGGCTCCTACAAGTGTGTATGGGAAATTCCGATGTGGGTAGACCACCAACACTTGCTTGGTCTAGGGTTTTGCAGAGTTGACCCACCAATGCCAGATTTGCATTGAGGTGCACTGGGAAAAACCCTAGTTTAGTAAATGACTATACAACGGCGTCATTAGGCCACAAGGACATGAGGGAGAGGGCCACCTAGGGGTAATGGCATTCCAGGAGACCAACGGATTCGACGGTTCATCGATCCAACCTCCGGTTGCCGAGTTATGTCAAGTTGCAGGTCGCATGAAAAGGCCGTTCAAGGACAATTGGTCAATCTTGGTCCAGGAGCAAAAAACAAAACGGAGCGAGGAAAGTGCGTGCCGTTGGCTCTTGCAAGTGTGTATGGGCAGTGCCGACGTGGGTAGACCACCAACACTTGTTCGGTCTATGGTTTTGCAGGGTTGACCCACCAATGCCAGATTTGCATTGAAGTGCACTGGGCAAAAAACTAGTTTAGGAAATGACTATACAACGGAGTCATTGGGCCACGAGGACATGAGGGAGAGGGCCACCTAGGGTTAATGGCATGCCAAGAGACCAACGGATTCGACGGTTCATCGATCCAACCTTCGTTTTCCAGGTTATGTCAAGTTGCAGGTCGCATGAAAATGTCGTTCAAGGACACTAGGTCAATCTTGGTATGGGAGAAAAAAACCAAATGGAGCAACGAAAGTGCATGCCGTTGGCTCCTACGAGTGTGTATGGGAAATTCCGACATGGGTAGAACACCAACACTTGCTCGGTCTATGGTTTTACAGAGTTGACCCACCAATGCCAGATTTGCATTGAAGTGCACTAGGCAAAAAACTAGTTTAGGAAATGACTATACAACAGCGTCATTGGGCCACGAGGACATGAGGGAGAGGGCCACCTAGGGGTAATGGCATGCCAGGAGACCAACAGATTCGACGGTTCATCGATCCGACCTCCGGTTGCCGAGTTATGTCAAGTTGCAGGTCGCATGAAAATGTTGTTCAAGGACAATTGGTTAATCTTGGTCCGAGAGCAAAAAACCAAATGGAGCGACGAAAGTGCGTGCTGTCAGCTCCTGCAAGTGTTTATGGGAAATGTTGATGTGGTTAGACCACCAACACTTGCTCAGTCTAGGTTTTTGCAGAGTTGACCCACCAATGCCATATTTGCATTGAAGTGCACTGGGTAAAAAACTAGTTTAGGAAATGACTGTACAACGGCGTCATTGTGCCACGAGGACATGAGGGAGAGGGACACCTAGGGGTAATGGCATGCCAAGAGACCATCGGATTCAATGGTTCGTCGATCCGACTTCCGGTTGCCGAGTTATGTCAAGTTGCAGGTCACATGAAAATGTTGTTCAAGGACACTTGGTCAATCTTGGTCCGAGAGCGAAAAACCAAACGGAGCGACGAAAGTGTGTGCCGTCAGCTCCTGCAAGTGTGTATGGGAAATGTCGACATGGGTAGACCACCAAAACTGGCTCAGTCTAGGGTTTTGCAGAGTTGACCCACCAATGCCATATTTGCATTAAGGTGCACTGGGAAAAAAACTAGTTTAGGAAATGACTGTACAACGAAGTCATTGGGCCACGAGAACACGAGGGAGAGGGCCACCTAGGGGTAATGGCATGCCAGGAGACCAACGGATTTGACGGTTCGTCGATCCGACCTCCGGTTTCCGAGTTACAATGAGATGCAAGTCACATGAAAATGTTGTTCAGGGACACTTTTACTACAAGCTAGGAATTGCATACAAGCTAGGGTTTACTACAAGCTAGGGTTTACATACAAGCTAGGGATTCTACAAACTAGTGCATAGCTTACAAACTAGGGTTTACTATACGAAACTAGCACTCTTACTACAATCTAGGGTTTTGCATACAAGCTAGGGTTTACATACAAGGTAGGGCTTCTACAAACTAGGGTTTAATGGTTGCAATAGGTTCATAGTCCCAAATTTCAACACAAACAGGGAGATCATTGAACACTTGTGCAACAATATAAGCTTCCTAAATCGAGCAACAACATGAGCTCAAGTACTCATTTACTTTTTCTAGTATCTCTTAACTAACTCAACATGACATACTTATCATTTACTTTGGCCAGATACTTATCATTGTAATTGTTATTGATATTGACATGATCATTCATAATCTTAGGTTTTATTGATCATATGTAAAAATTGGCATATTCATAAAGTTGACATACAAGAGAACTTTGGGCATATTTATAAACAACATAAACGAAACTTTGGCCACTCCCATCTCCGTGGTCACTCTCCAACTCTTCCACGCAATCTTTTTCTTCCCTGCTATGGATCCATTTACCCTTTGCGCAGTTATCTCTCTTGTTCCACCTTAACTTTATTTCTTCCATCTCTTCTCCAACAATCCTTGAGCTCATCCGGTATCCAAAAAAAGTTCACATCGAGCTCAAATTTTCCCCTCCATTCCTTTCTACTAGTTTTCCCTAGCTTCCTACTCGAGACATCACAATTAACAAATGTAGTGGTTCACCTAGTTTCTAGTTTAAACCCTAGTTTGTGTTATAAACCTTAGTTTTTAGGTTAAACCCTACTTTACAGTTTAAATCGTAGAAGCCCTAGTTTGTAGTATAAACTCATGTTTATAGTTGAAGCCCAAGATTGTGGAAAGCCTAGTGTGTAGGTTAAACCCTTGTTTCTACTCTAAACCATAGAAACCCTACAAACTAGTGCATAGCTTACAAACTAGGGTTTACTATACGAAACTAGCACTCTTACTACAGTCTAGGGTTTTGAATACAAGCTAGGGCTTCTACAAACTAGTGCATAGCCTACAAACTAGGGTTTACTACATGAAACTAGGACTCTTACTACAAGCTATGGTTTTCATAGAAGCTAGGGTTTACTACAAGCTAGGGTTTACATATAAGCCAGGGCTTCTACAAACTAGTGCATAGCCTACAAACTAGGGTTTCTTATACGAAACTAGCACTCTTACTACAATCTAGGGTTTGCATACAAGCTAGGGCTCCTACAAACTAGTGCATAGCCTACAAACTAGGGTTTACTACATGAAACTAGCACTCTTACTACAAGCTATGGTTTTCATAGAAGCTAGGGTTTACTACATGAAACTAGCACTCTTACTACAAACTAATGATCTCAAAATCAAGACATACTAATGATTCAATCATTTTAGTGGTTAATGTATTTATTGCAATGAAACATTTTTTACGATATATACATAACTAGCACAAACAAACATTCACATAATGCAATCAAGGATTTGTGCAAGATTCATGCATGCACATTCACAATTTGGACATTTACATAATCTACTTATGCACATTTATAATCTACTTATGCACATTCACAATTTGGACATTTTCATTGTACTTGTTATTGATATTGACATGATCATTCATAATCTTAGGTTTTATTAAACGAAAATTTGGCATATCAAGAACAAAAAATTGACATATTCATAAAAAACATGTACATGAGAAAATTGAGCATATATCAATATTCAATTACAAATAGTATAGTATTAAGAGTATGTAACATACCTCATCATGATAGATCCCACCTACTATCATACAACCAAGCCCTCTGCATCATCTCTTATAAGGATGGTCTCCATTAGTCTCTTGTGCTCTGTATCTGGTAAGAAGTAGCGTACCTTCGATGAATTTCGTCTAGGCATTGTTCGTACCTGGATGTTTGTACCAATGATCAAGTTGGTAAAGTGGTACACACTCACACCTGGTTTGTAATCCCTGTAAACATATCCGCCCCTCTTTCTTGCATTGTTGTCCTATGTCAAGTATTCACCTTTAACAACCATAGACCCGATTGGGAAGTGGTTGTTTTCATCATCAGTCATGGACATAGTGAGGGTTTGCTTTCCCTCTATACAATGTGCCAACCAGTAATCACCAGCCCATTCACTATCTTTTGAGGCAACCATTGCGTATATGTGCCCTGCATAATATGATTGTAGGTATATGATCAAAATACTTTTCGTGTGATACAAGGCCATTAATGTGCATTTTAAGATTACGTAAATAGCCAAAAAAATGTTAATGAAATGCATCATACCAGGTTGTACAAGGTCTAAGACATGATCAAAATCTATAGAAATAGATGATTGGTCTTCTTCCAAAGGAGTTAACTCAACAATTGCACGCTGATCAAGTGGAAGTGATACGCGATCCCATCCATCAACCCAAGCCAATGATTCACACCCATCCCAGTCACCATCACAGCAAGGCGGGCAAAAACAAGCGAGTTTTCTAGTCCAAATTTCAAATACTGGGTTATCGGAGCTTCGAACTGAATGAAAGCCACGAGTACCAGGCACGGTCTTGCATTCCCATGCATGTGAACGATCTATGTCTACCACCTCCCAAAAAAATCTCTCCACATGTCTCTTTCTTGTGGATTCTACTTGCATAGCTGATTCCTCTACCATTACTGACATGCACCACCGGACTATAGATTGCGCATTTCGAATAGTAGATTCTATAGATAGTTTCAATTCCTCTCTTCGTAGCGTTGTTTTGACACATGATTTGGCTCCATCATGGTCTCCTTTACCATGCC
This sequence comes from Pseudotsuga menziesii, assembly GCA_001517045.1. Lineage (NCBI taxonomy): Eukaryota > Viridiplantae > Streptophyta > Pinopsida > Pinales > Pinaceae > Pseudotsuga > Pseudotsuga menziesii. The sequence goes on along the minus strand of LPNX010082348.1, from coordinate 13,289 downwards.
CAATCTCGAAATAGTTCCACATATGTGGCACTTTGTGGTTTTTGTGCAATGAACACAACCATTGAAATATGCGTGCATTTTTGAACTGACCAGCACATCCATCAGACCAAATCCAGTGTCGATCCATCTGTATGTTCCTTTCCTTCAAGTGATCATAGAACATGATGAAGCAATGACGTACATAGTGGAAGTCATGGCACCTATCATCACTTACGTAGAAGTGATATTCCTTCAGAATTTCTCTTTGCTCTTCAGTGCTATTTGGGCCATGCCTATATGTGATATGGACCATCAAGGAAACCTGCTCAGAGTGATAATACTGACTTTAAATCTCATTTTGAGGTTGCAGAGTGTAGTTCTCGGCAAAATCAACAACTGAAAGTATAGTACCACGGGGAAATGTATCTCTGCATATTCTAAACTTCTCATCCTGCCATCGGGCCAAGTGGACATGCTGAACATATTGATGTGTCTTTTCAATAAATTCCTTGACGAAGTCACTAAATTTTACCTGGTGACAGGAAATGGTCTCAACATTAGTTTTTTTGGGCAAGTAACGATTGAAATGTAACTGTTCAAACATAAATTTATTGATATTTATGCAAACCTGAGATGTCACCAATTGTATCTTTTTGCTTTCTTTCCGAACTATTTCATAGCTGATATATTTGAAACTTTTCATGTCTATTACCATATTGCCAAATTCACTGTCTCCACTCTCGTGCATACATTGACTCAATAATCTCATTCCAGCATAGTTGGAGCATGTTCCATCCAAACAAGATTTTGCATAGTATGTTTGCCCCTCATGCCTATTGCACATGATGCTATGAATGAATTCTCTTGATGAAGTCGGTGGTATTGTCAGGGAGCAATCCTGCATATGGTTAGTATGCAACACACGACGAATGTACGAAAATGTTTCATAGTAATATTCATATTCTACATGATATCTACAACAACAAGTGTTACGAAGACTATTTATTCTAACATACCAGGGCTTACATTTCTCAAAAGATATCTGCCCCAAGTTTAATTCTTTATGTTCATTCCTGAATCTCTCGTATAGTTCTGTCTGTGTTATATCAAGAAGATGTTTAATATGCGGTTCACGATCCTTTGAACCCATTCTTAGTTTTAGTACATCCTTCCGGTTTAAAGAAGGCCTTGCGTGATCATGCCAAAAACTATGCACTAGTCCCTTTACTGCATCAACAAGCTTCATGTCACGACGTGGAAACCGACCAATAAAGGCCCAAAAATCTGTTTGATCGGTTGTGTCAAAATGTTCTCTTCTAGTAGAATACCTATGGAGGGTTTTTACATTCAAATTAACTATTTTGCATGTAGGCTTGAGAAAATGAAGGAGCTTGGTGTTCTTATTTACAATTGCTTGTGACAACACACGACGAGCCGCATTGCGGTCCTTTGAGCGTGTCTTCTTACCAATTTTACCAAAGGCATCTACTAAGATTTTAACTATATGAGAACTTGGTCCAGAATTCTTTACCATCTTTATCCCTAACTTTTTCCTAACAATATTCATGCTCCTAGATTTCAACAATGATAAAAATAATCTACATTTATCTCCATCAGATTTAGAATCAAAATATTTATCAAGTATCTGTTGAGTTTGATAAGCAATACTACGTTTAGATAGCGTACCTTCAATGGAATTGAGGAGACTTTCATCAACTTGAATACGCTTCAGAGTTCTTCGACCCGGTGTGCTTGCTAATTGAGGATAGGAGGGTGGAAGTGTACCATGTAACGCACCACCAACATGAACCGGTGTTTCAGTTTTAGCTTGTTGTCCTTCATTCTCTTCCTAGTAGTTGGATGGTGGAAGTCCAATATTTTCTTTTTCAACAGTAGGCTCCATGTCCAACGCCTCTCTGACTTGCTCACTTGTATAACGACAAGAGGGGAACAAATTTTGTGTTTCTTCATGAGCTTGATCTTGAGATTGTAATTTATCGATTTGACTTGAAGTGGGAATTGAAACATCCCCTAATGAGCACCTACGTTTTGCTTGTTCAACAACTCTTGTGGAACTTGAAGGCCCCTCTAGTGAATGCTTTCTTTTTTCTTGTTGTGGATTAATAGGATGAACCATGGTATCCTCTATAATTGGATTTGGATTAGTTTCCAAAGAAAGCCTCCAATTCATCATGTCTACTCTTTTCTTTTCTTTCTCTTCTTCAATGACTTCTTGAGGTCTCTTCTTCCTTGATGATTTTCTTGCTCGGTTACGTATATTCCCCATCACCACAATGATCAATTCAATAAATTATGTTTTTGCTACTCTTTAATTACAAGTTTTAGTGCTTTATAACTATAGATCTTTCAAGGTGCTTCAATCTTCCTTCTCAATAGTTCATATTTCTCATCAAAACAATGATGAATGAGAAAGTTTAGCTTTGGTGCTTTTCACTAGTAAGCAAATGAAAGTTAACTCATAAATTGTTCCTCAAATTGCTTCTTTTGTAAAATAGTGTATAAACAACATCACCATCAAATGGTCTTGAAGCTTGATATCTTATCTTGTGTGCTCAATTATAAACAAAATGAATAGCTCAAAATACCTTATTTTTTGTGTGTTCTTCAATTGAAGATTCTTCAATTTTGCTTATTATCTTCTTCAAATCTCATCACATAACCCAACACCACACTGATCAACCATGAAATATGTCCTCAATCTTGCACCTGCATAACCAAAAATTGATAGAGATGGTGTATGAATGGAAAAATTGTAATGGCGGGCTCGTTCTCTTTCGAAAAAATTGCCCGATATTCTAAAAATGTTTGGACAGAGTTAAGATACTATCGGATAAAGATATTTCTATGTTTTAATAGTCCATAACGCACACGCGTTTTAGCTCTACATAACGTGCACGCGTTCTGTAGATCTATAACGCGCACGTGATATTAGTGACCAGAAATAAATGTGTTTGGTGCACAGCTAAACCAACGAATACAATGTAGAATAAATAAATGTTTTAAATAGTTACCCCCCCTAATGTATGTGGTCCATTAGATTAACCCACCACCCCTTACATCTCTAGTAACCAAGTCTCTCTCTCTAATACCCCCCTCACTATATCATCATCATGCTCATGGTCATCATCATCATCATCGTGGTTGTCATCATCATAGTCATCATGCTCAACATCATCATCATCATCATTGTTTGAATCATCATCATTATCATGGTCATCATCATCATCATCGTGGTTGTCATCATCATAGTCATCATGCTCAACATCATCATCATCATCATTGTTTGAATCATCATCATTATCATGGTCATCATCATCATTGTTCACCATCATCATCATCATTGTCGTGGTCATTGTCCTCATGCTCAACATCATCATCATCATTGTTCATCATTATCATCATCATCATGGTCATCATCATCGTGGTCATCATCATCATCACCATCATCATCATTGTTCATCATTATCATCATCATCATGGTCATCATCATCGTGGTCATCATCATCATCATAGTCATCATGGTCATCATCATCATATTCATCATGGTCATCATCATCATCATCATCATTGTTCATTACCATCATCATCATCATGGTCATCATCATCGTGGTCATCATCATCATCACCATCATCATCATTGTTCACCATTATCATCATTATCATGGTCATCATCATCGTAGTCGTCATCATCATCATCATCATCATTCTTCATTATCATCATCATCATCATCATCATTATCATCATAGTCATCATGCTCAACATCATCATCATCATCATCATTGTTCATCATGGTCATCATCATCATGGTCATCATCATCGTGGTCATCATCATCATTCAAGTAATTATCATCATCATCATCATCATCATCATTGTTCGTCATCATCATCATCATCATGGTCATCATCATCATCATCATCATAGTCATCATGCTCATCATCATCATCATCATCAATGTTCATCATCATCATCATCATCATCATCATCATTGTCGTGGTCATTGTCATCATGCTCAACATCATGTCATTATCATCATCATCATCATTATTCATCATTATCATCATCATCATGGTCATCATCATCGTGGTCATCATCATCATCATAGTCATCATCATCATCATCATCATCATCATCATCATCATAGTCATCATACTCAACATCATCATGGTCATCATCATCATTGTTGATCATGATCATGATCATCGTGATCATCATCATCGTCATCATCATCATCATCATCATAGTCATCATGTTCAACATCATCATCTTCATCATCATCATCATTATTCATCATTATCATGGCCATCATCATGGTCATCATCATCATCATCATCATAGTCATCATACTCAACATCATCATCATCATCATCATCATCATTGTTGATCATGGTCATCATCATCGTGGTCATCATCATCATCATCATCATCATTGTTGATCATGATCATCATCATCATCATCATCATTGTTGATCATGATCATCATCATCATCATCATCATTGTTGATCATGATCATCATCATCATCATCATCATTGTTGATCATGATCATCATCATCATCATCATCATTCTTCATTATCATCGTGGTCATCATCATCATCATAGTCATCATGCTCAACATCATCATCATCACCATCATCATCATTCTTCATCATTATCATCATCATCATGGTCATCATCATCGTGGTCATCATCATCATCATAGTCATCATCATCATCATCATCATCATCATCATCATTTTTCATCATCATGGTCATCATCATCATCATCATTCCTCATTATCATCGTGGTCATCATCATCATAGTCATCATACTCAACATCATCATCCTCATCATCATTGTTGATCATGGTCATCATCATCATGCTCAACATCATCATCATCACCATCATCATCATTGTTCATCATTATCATCATCATCATGGTCATCATCATCGTGGTCATAATCATCATCATAGTCATCATCATCATCATCATCATCATCATTGTTCATCATCATGGTCATCATCATCATCATCATTCCTCATTATCATCGTGGTCATCATCATCATCATCATAGTCATCATACTCAACATCATCATCATCATCATTGTTGATCATGGTCATCATCATCGTGGTCATCATCATCATTCAAGTCATTATCATCATCATCATCATCATCATCATCATCATCATTGTTCATTATCATCATCATCATCGTGGTCATCATCGTCATCATCATCATTCTTCATTTTCATTGTGGTCATCATCATCATCATCATAGTCATCATGCTCAATATCATCATCATCATCATCATCATTTTCGTGGTCATTGTCATCATGCTCAACATCGTCATCATCATCATCATCATCATTGTTCATCATTATCATCATCATCATGGTCATCATCATCGTGATCATCATCATCATCATAGTCATCATGGTCATCATCATCATCATCATTGTTCATCATCATGGTCATCATCATCGTGGTCATCATCATCATCATCATTGTTCATTATCATCATCATCATCATCATAGTCATCATGATCATCATCATCATCATAGTCATCATGATCATCATCATCATCATAGTCATCATGATCATCATCATCATCATAGTCATCATGATCATCATCATCATCATAGTCATCATGATCATCATCATCATCATAGTCATCATGATCATCATCATCATCATAGTCATCATGCTCAATATCATCATCATCATCATCATCAATGTTCATCATCATCATCATCATCATTGTCGTGGTCATTGTCATCATGCTCAACATCATCATCATCATCATGGCCATCATCATTGTGGTCATCATCATCATCATAGTCGTCGTCATCATCATCATAGTCATCATCATCATCATTGTTCATCATCATGGTCATCATCATCGTGGTCATCATCATCATCGTGGTCATCATCATCATCATCATTCCTCATTATCATCGTGGTCATCATCATCATCATCATAGTCATCATACTCAACATCATCATCATCATCATCATCATCATCATCATCCTCATCATCATCATCATCATCATCATTGTTGATCATGGTCATCATCATCGTGGTCATCATCATCATCATCATCATCATTGTCGTGGTCATTGTCATCATGCTCAAAGTC
>LPNX010082328.1:369628-386876 GCA_001517045.1 Pseudotsuga menziesii | reverse complement strand
AGAAAAGACTATAAATAAGCTACTCTCAATGTGGGTAACGAGAGAGTGAGGGAAATTGAAGTCATTTTAAATAAATCTTATTATTGGGGAAAATCGAGGGTACAATAGTTTGTAATTGCGCCAAGAGGCGCTCTACAGCCCAATATGGGGTAGATCTTGTAATGTTACATAACGTTGTAATGTTACGTAACGTTGTAATGTTACGTAACATTGTAACATTACGTAACGTTACATAATGTTATGCTGTCTATAAAAAAAATAGAACATAATATTATGTCGGCTATAAAAAAAACACAATATGGGGGAGATGTTGTAATGTTTTTACTTAACAAAATAATACAAAATATTTGCCTTGCACATGTTTTTAAAACCATAAACCATGTGGTTTTAAAACCATAAACCATTTGCATGGTTTTAAAACCATGTGCACATGGTTTTTATGCACATGGTTTTAAAACCATGCACATTCGGCCAGAAAAAAACCTAATATGGCGGAGATGTTGTAATCTTCCTAGCTAACAAAACAATAAAAAAGTTAAAATTTGATTATCCGTAAAAAAATATGGGAGAGGAAAAAAACACAATATGGGGGAGATGTTGTAACTTTTTTACTTAACAAAATAGTAAAAAAAGTTGGCCTTGCACATGGTTTTAAACAAACCATGTGCATGGTTTTAAAACCATGTATGAGGAAATATTGTAATGTTAGTTCATAACAAAATAAAAAATATTCTATGTGGGCCATAAATAATATTAAATATTTATAATAATAATTATCAATATTCTATGTGGATCAATTATTAAAATATTCTATGTGGATCAAAATTTTTCTAACCTTTGTTAGATAATAATAATTATCAATTTATTTAATTAGTAATATTATTATTATTAATTTTATAATAAAATCTATTTTTTAGGTAAAAACCAAATGTAGATAGAATAAGTAATCCATAAATGGATAAGTAAGAATAATTGATAATGTGTAAGATGATTAATAATTCCAATTACTTGGGCTTATATAATCCTTTTTTCCACCTTTTCAGCAAAGGGAATGACTATTAACTTTAACAATTTACTTTAGGAGAGATTGTGCTTCAAGTTTTTCTTTTATTTTAGAAACCCTTGTGAAGTAAGACACTGTAGTCTCAGAGCTTTATATCTTCACATTCTTCAACTAATTCCTCAAAGTCATCTTATAGTTTATGTTCTTTCCTTTGAACATGTTTCTTAAAGCATCATATACATACTTCGATGTATTGAATGAAGACACATGGGGGATGAGGTGATCCGTAATAGAATATGAAATGATTCTCTTGGCCTTATCCATGCTCCTCTTAGGAGGAACCTTAGCCTCATCTCCCTCTAGTTCTGGAACCTCTTCAGTGATGTACTTATCCAAATCATTTTCTTCAAGGATCAAGGAGATTACGGTACTTCCATGTTCGAAATTTATAAGACCCTCCAAGCCTATATTCAATCTCAGTATGGTGATTCATATTTTTCAAATGAGAGCCTCAAATGGAAATAACGAAGATTTAGAGCTGGCTGACCTAGGGTTTCTTAGAAAATCCCTGATTTTCCAAACTTATAATTTGGGAATTCATTTTGGACAGAAAAATGCACCTTGTTGAGGAGTTTTTCTTAGGGGGTTCACTTTATGAAGACTGAGGTGAGAAGCCTCAAAAGCTTAATGGTCTAGTTTCTCTTGGCACCAATTATAGGGTCGAAATTGAAACTTCTTCAAATATGAAATTGCTTCCACCAAAAGATGTGCCCTACTGAGGTGAGTTAGCTTAACCCTATTTTCTTGATAACTTGTGGAGAGAACGACTTGAACTAAGAATCCCCAGTTTCCATTGTTGCACAGTGCCTTCTTTCAGAGAAACTTTGATACCATGTTAGGTCTTATTAGATATTAGTAGCTTAATTAGAATCTTTGTCTGAAAGAATAACAAGTACAACAAGATACATAAGAAATAACATATACACAATACACAAATATTTTCAGTGCGGAAACCATAAAAGAGAAAAAACCCCGAATTTCCTTAGAATAGTACAATCACAAAGACGGTGTCATAAGATGATCAACTTGAGTAATAATAAGTATTAAACAACTATCTATCTCTCCTCCCTTCTCTCTCTCTCTGTCATGCAAACTTGAGTGAGGTGAGGTGTGTATAAATGAGGGAGAGCACCTCCTTATTTATAACCTTCAAGTGACTAACCTTTTACATGGTCGGACCTGACTTGTTTCCCTAATAGGTCCGACTTCTCCTAGAGAGACTCCAAATACACATTACATTATTTTACACTGGGGACTATTTACCTGAATTATAATGGAGGTTGTACCTCAAGGTCTATTCACAATAAAGACATCATATAAGGAGGTAAACACATCTCCAATGGAGTTACAACAACATACAATGTTAATATACATCAGAATATCTTATGAAGTTACAAATACATCAACAGTATAGTCACTCATGGAAGCAATGTTCAAGCATTCTTTCACATGATTCTAAGAGCATGACTAGGTTCAAGCATTCTTTCACACACATGATATAAGAATACTCATGTGATAGGAAAAGATATTTAATGATTAATATAAAATAGAGATTACAATAGAGACAAACTCTGTCAACACGTCTACAAATCGAAGAAACTAAGTCCACCACTTGGGCCTCTACCACTTCAATCCTCCATATCTTGATAGCAATATCACAAGAAAAAGGAAAGCTTGGGAAGACCAAAAGAGTGCTCCAAGGGACAAAGGGATGCAGACTCAAGTATAAGCTCTGGAAACAATAAACTATAGTTTTCTTGCTCTCAATTCCTCATTCCTTAAATGTATCCAAAGGGTTCCTTATATAGCTCTTCAATGGGGTAATGAAAGGTCGAATCCGAGTGATCTCAAGGCATATGGAAGGCCAGGAGACAAGTGAGTCAGATCCAGATCAAGGAAAACTCCAAGACAATTTGGCCTTTTGCACACATCCCAATTTACGTGGTTTTAGGGGTGAAATCCGTGTATGTACATGAGAAAGGGTTTAAAAGTCATGAATGGAAATTTTTACTTGTTTTTAGGGATGATCTTGGAAACATCAAAAGTACAAAAATGGTCCATGGGGTCTAAGGAGTCTACAAAGGGATAGGGAAGGCCATAAAAATGTGACTCACCATGTGTGGTAAAATCAGCTGTAACAAAATCCATGGTTCATGGTCAAGAGATTCCCATGCACTTATGGCTCAAAGGAACAAAAACAATAGTTTATATCATGATCAAAACAATGAACCATGTGCTAGAGAAAACGAGTCCATAAGAATTGTTCCTAGGAGAGAAACCATAATTCAGCCATCTCATAATAGTTTGATAACCAGTATATATACACATTCGCAAAGAGAAGATAAATAAGTTGGATCCTTCATGAAAGAAGAGAATATTTATCAGATGCAATGATACTTTGAAGGCATATAGATTATATGTACCATGATTAAAGAAAATTAAGATATGCATAGATGTTACCTTCGAGGAGGATGAACCCTTGAATAGATCAAGGCATATTCACTCCGACAAAGTACATGAAGAAGAACCTGAAGATACCAGAGTTAGAGACATAGTGATGAAAGAGAGGACTTCAAACAAACATGAGGATCATGATATTATTGAGGCACAGAGATATGTATATCCACCATGAGAGAAAAACACTCATAAGAGAAGACTAAATTAGGAGTGGGATATCATCTAATATGCAGATAAATATGGTGCTCCATACATGACTTCAATAGAAAGTGAGGGGCTGTGGAAATAATCCAATTATGTGGCGTTATTGTGTGACATCATTTATGCAAAGCCTTCCAATTACAAGGAATAACTTGAGAGTAAGGAGTGGAATGATTCTATGATCAAAGAGTACTGATCAATCAAGAATAATTTTGTTTGAGACATGGTTCCGAGACTTGGAGGTAAGTCGTTAGTGTCTTCCAAATGGATCTACAAGATCAAGCATGCAACATATGTCATCATCACGAAACACAAATCAAGGTTTGTGGCTCATGGATTCTCCCATAAGGAGGGAATCTATTATGAGGATACATTTGAACATGTAGCTAGATATACTTTGATTATATATATAAACTCTTAACTTACTATAGATATAGTGATGAAGTGGGAGATACACCAGATGGAATGAAGAGAACCTTCCTGAATGGTGTAGTAGAAGAAGAAGTGTATGTGAAGAAACAACCAGGGTTTGAGACACATCACACATAAACACGTGTGAAAATTAAAAACATCCTTGTATGGTTTGAAATAAGAACCCAAGACATGATATGGAAAAATAGATGGATTTATGACTAGCCTGGGATTTACCAAGAGTAAATAAGATTCCAACGTTTACTTTGAGGTTGATAATGGGAAACCAATGATACTACTATTATATGTAGATGATCATTTCCTAACAAGTGACGAGAATATCATTGTAGAAATTAAGAAGAATTTTGTTGAGAAGTTTGAGATGAAAGAACTGGGTATGATGCACTATTTCCTAGCTCTTGAGGTGTGGAAAAATATAGATGATATTTTCCTGAGTGATGGAAAAAACGTGGTAGATATCTTGAATAGGTTTCATATGATGGATTGCAATACCATATCTACACCTATGGCATCAAACATGAATTTGTTGTGTGATACTGCTTCAGTGATAGTTGATGCCACAGTCTACATGAAGACTATTAGTTTGTTGATGTACTTCATGAACACGAGGCCATTTTAAATGATTTCCCATGAACACCTTGTGTCAGTACATGGTAGAGACGAGACATGTTCTCCTGATTGCGGTAAATCATGTGTTGAGGTTCTTGAAGGGTATGATTATGTATGGAAGTAGATATGCGATATCTCAAAGGATTCTCCTACAAGGCTATGTTGACTCGCATTGGTCTACTAGTGTCGTTGATAGGAAGAGCACTTCAGGGTGTTTCTTTAGTTATGGTTTTGCATGATTTCTTGGTTTAACAAGAAGTGGATGAGTGTAGCACTGATTACAGTCGAGGAAGAGTATATTTCATCTTGTTCAGCAAGATGTGAGGAACTATGGCTTCGAAATCTACTTGCGGGATTATTTGATGTGGAGTTAGAGATAGATTCTGTCTTCTGCAACAACAAGATCTATGTGAATTTGTATGAGCATTCAGTGTTCCATGAAAATTTGAAGCACATAGAGATTCGATATCAGGGATATGTTTCAAAGTCTAGTTGTGACACTCCAGTATATTGCGATGAATGAGCCAATAGCTAATGTATTGACCAAGCCTCTAGTGAGAGTGAAGTCTGAGTACTTTAGGTGTTATGGAGAGAAAATTCATGTGGCTTGGGGTGTACCACAACTAGACAGCTAGATAGGAGAAATAAATATTTTCCCAATATGCAAGAGAAACCAAACAAATAACATTAAGGGACCTCGAATCATACCTTATTCCAAATGGTTGAAGTAGATCGTCGTTGAGCTTTTTCCAATCTCGCTTGTGCTAACAAATTTCTCTCAACAATAGCAAACAAGATAAGCATGCTATATAATATGCTGTTAGATCTTATCTAGCATATATAATCAACAATGTATAAGCAATTAAACATATACATGGATTCAATATTTACATTCAAATGAACATTATTTGACAGGAAAAGGTATTTCTATTAATGAGATAAGAGATTACACAAGTGACAACCTATGTCGGCACATCTTGTAATGTCCCCGATTTTGACCCCGTTTGCATGATGTATATAATGTAATTAATCATGGTGAGGAGCTAAGGGAAAAAGCCCCACCATCGATTTGGTTGTGTATGTTTCGGAAATAGGGATAGTTGCCGATGGTATATCGTGCTATCCGACACATTATGGTTGGCATCATGTAAACATGCACATCAAATAAAATAAACCACAACCAGCTATGGCAGTGCACCGTTGAATGAAAAGGGCATGGTTCCAAAGGATAAGGGGTGGGGGATGTCAAACCTTGGTCTTTGGGGGAAAAACCCATGTGTTGCCACCTTGTTGATTTGTCACCTTCCTTGTCTCATCCAACCTCTTCCAACCTCTTTATTGTTTTATTGAGTTAGTTGGGGGTAGTTATTACTAAAGTGGTGGTGGTTGTGGAGGATTGTCAGTCCTTTGCCCATGTGCCCACTCCACCCACGACGGCATTCAATTCCTCCATATTCTCCATGACGCCATTCTTCCCTGGTCAGTTCGTTCCTCCATTCGGCCTGTTCACTCTTACGCAGAGGCACGTAGAGAGACGTGCGTTTCTCCTCACACCCCATTCAGGGGCTCTCTTTGTTGTTCGTGGGCTATTGTTCCCATACTTTGCTGGCTGCATCCTTTATCCTCACGCACATGAGTCTGTGTTAGTTTTCCTCACGCATGGAGTGGGTGAAATCATGGCTGTCACTCAGGATTCCAGGTGCAGGAGCTGTTCACGCTCTGGGCTGTGTGCGTGTGTGTTTCGCACCAGTTCGTTGGTAAGTATATGTTCCCCATGTTGATTGTGGCTGCGTATGCTGTCAATTATGGTCTGCGGTTGTGTTCTTCTCCTGTCCATGTTAAGAGTCTGTTCTCTCCATTATCGGACTGTGTAGTTTTCCGCTATTTCATTGTGGGACGAGAGCTATCATCTTCCCCACATTTTGTTGGTTGAGTTTTCCCTGCTGTTTGGGACTATGTATAGCTGCCATCGTTTGCACTATGCATTGTGGCTATTGATTGCCACAGTCATTGGTTGAGTCTCCCATGGCTATGCTGAAAGTGTTGTTCACTATTCACTGTGGGCTATGAATTGTTGCCATCATCCATTGTGTGTTTGGGCTGCTGTTATTCCCCTGGTTTTGCGTTGTAGTTGAGTTGTTTTGGCCACGCAAGGGCCAAGAACAACTCTGAATGCCCTATGGGATTGAGCTTTGCTCATCTTTTGCTTGGTATTGTATCCAGTTGTTTTCCTTCTTCACAGGACTGTGAAGGGATTGTTTTGCTGTGAGTATGCAGTGGTTGGTCTTCGGACTATGCTGGCTTGGCCGTTTGTTGAAGGCCTTTCAAACCCAACTGTGTTTGGTTTCCTAATTGTGTCCCTTGGTTATTTGTAAGCCTGCATTGACCCTTATCCTTGGAGGAATCATGCCTAGCTCGGCAGTGGTAGTGTGCTAAGATATTGATGAGCATGCTGGCCTATGGTTGGGTGGAACGTTGCAACGACATAGCTGGTTGCGGGATTCTTCATCGAAAGATAAGTGCTGCCGATTGTTTCTTCTCTGCAATTTAATCTATTGTATAATGAATTATGATGAACATGTTTTATGATGGAAATGTATGTGTGTTGCTTCCGCTGAATGTTGATTCATTCTGCATATGTGTATGCTTGTAAGTTTTAATTCCAGGATTGTTTTCTATTGATTATGTTCATGGGGTTGTTTTCCCGGCTCTATGTGGTGTTTGTCGCGTCCTCTTCGTCGGTTGATGGATGTGGACGTGACACGTCTATGAACCGGAGAAACCGAGTCCTCCACCTAGGCCTCCACCACCTCAATCCTCCATCTCTCAATAGCAATATCACAAGGAAGGTAAGATTGGGAAGAACACAAAGTGCTTCAAAGGGAAAAAGGGATGTAGACTCAAGTATAGGCAAACTATGACAACATTGGAATATAGTTTAGTTTCTCTTCAATTCCTCGTCCTTCAATGTATCCAAGGGGTTCCTTATATAGAGCTCCAAAGCGATAATAGAGGGTCAAATCTGAGCAATCTTAAGGCATATGGAAGGCCAAGTTTCAAGATCTTCGGACTCATCCAAGGAAAAATCCAAAATTGTTTGGCGTTATGCACACATCCCGATGTATGCAGGTTTGAGATCAAATTTCACATGTACACGTGAGTATGGGTTTAAAAGTCATGTATAGTAATAAACAAGAGTTTTCAGGGATGAAATTGGAAACATCAAAGTATAATATTAGTCCATGGGGTCTAAACAGTCTGCAGAGGAACAGGGAAGGAAATCAATATGTGATCAACCGTGTATGGTAAAATCAGCTATAACATATGCCCCCTAATGTGTGAGGTCAGAGGGGTAACATGATGGCTGAAATACATTATAAAATACATCCCATAAGTGGAGTAATGAAGACCCAAGTGGAAGAACTAGCCACTCACCAGTAAAATACAATGATAAATCTCTGCATATGACTGGAAATTTATAAGAGTACAATGGCCATGAATAGGCATGATATACAAAATGCGACATGTGTGGTCATCGCCACATACAATATACAATAGATCAGAATATCCACAGTGGATGAAGATGTACAATAGATAAAGATCTCCATAATGGCTGAAGATACATAATGGATCAAGATCTCCATAATAGCTGAAGATGTCTGATATACACTGGAATCAAATAACGAGAGCTGAAATATCATGAACAATGGCACGATCAAGGAGGTAGTATATATGGAATGCCACCAAGCTGGAAGGTATTCTGCACAAAATGCTATGAGTACATGTCCTAATATGTGAATATATGTGTCGAGGTCAAACATATTAGTCGATGATCTGCTTACCGGTCATTGGTGTATACCATTAACAGATGTGAGATCACCCACCGATAATGAAAATGGGAATTAAGGTACAAAGTGCAATCAAACAAGTGTGAATAGATGTGTTGAGGTCGAACACTTGGACGAATCTATTGATGAGGGGATATTGATCTATTCTTAAAACTGTCGATGGCGAGAGAACCTACCACTAATGACTGTAAGTCTCAAGGCACTCAAATGACACTAGACTCCTATTCCTAAATAAATGATCTAATGTCGATGGAATGGAATCCATTGGAAGGAGGGAATTAAGCCATCCCCCATCAACCAACATGAGGTACTCAACAAAACTATATAATGTGGAAGAACAATATGTACACAAACCAGTAATAGTACCAGGAATGGTCGACATGCAAAGTCAAGATAACCGAGGAATGGCCGACTCATGTTCAACTTACTTAGAACAAGAGAATAAAGGTGATTGGTGACTGAAGGTAGGTAGCATGGACCCGATATGAAAAATGGGACATCTATGTGACACAAGAGGCATCAACAAAGGCTCCATAGGGACTGGAAGCTTAACCAGTCGGTGGAGATAAAATCAGAGTAACAAATACAGCTCCTAAAGTCAAAATAATACCCAACCAATGGATATGATACATAGTGCTCTGTTCGAAGGCAACACGACTCAACTGCTGCCAAAGATAACATCTTTTCCTGTCTGGATTTCTAGTTTTTTTATTTTTTTGGACTTTTTCAGATATTTTGAAAATCTTGAAAAAGAATAAAAGTGCTTTATAGTACAAATCTAGGAGGAGACAAGTGTTAGGGGACAAGCAAAATAGTTCCAAGAAGTGGAACATTCCTATGCTCAATAAAAGGATATATGTGCAGGATAACAACAATCAAGGGAAGGTCTCCTCCTGGTAAAAGGGACGATCAAGCTACATAATATATATAAAAAGGCGATGCTTGGCTAGAAATTAGATAAGCTCGGGCTATATTGATGATAACTCAGAGTTAGAGAGCCAGCATAAAGTTCAAGAAGGAAATAAAAAGTAATGAAAATGCAATTACAAATTGATATACACAAGGGAGTCCCAAGGGAAATGGCTAGCATAAAGTTCAAGAGGGGTATGAAGCTCTTACTCAAGGACATGGCGTGACATGGTAGAGCTCTTTGACATGGAGGAATATCAACATGGGCACCACATGCAAAATAGGATCTAACTAGGGTACCCATGTATAAGAAAGTTCTACCATTCACATAACACCACTTCTAACAGCAGCATGAAGGTTTCGTGACATCATGGAATAGGTTCATACCTAAGGTTAAAATTAAACGGTCATAGCGTAATGCATAATGAAAGAAAATGTGGAGTCCTAACCTATATGCCAATTTAGACATGATAACTATAATAGGAATGAACAGATCAAAGACCTCAGAGAGAGTGTACAAAAAATGGACCCTACATGACAAAAATTTAAGTCCAAAACAACTGGAAACAGTCAGCAAAGAGTCAAAACTATAAGATATAAGTAGGATTGATCATGACAAATTCATTCAAAGGAAATAGTGCGGTGAATGATGGGACATAAGAATGAATGTAAAGTGTAGACCCAATGTTCATGTATCCACAACCACCCTCGTGAGGGTGACCACTGGTGTAAAGACCGAGCGAAGGGAATAAAAATCCTCGACAAATGGAGTAGAGGATGGAATATGACCATTCCCAAATCCATGAGGATGGTAAGGGGCTGTGATGCCCCCAAGTCTGACACCAGAGTCCGTACTAGGACCAAGGACAGGTGACAGGATACGAGGCATGCCGAAAATAAAAGAATCCAAACTCAAGAGAGCATAAATATACTCAAGTAACCATGATCCCAAAATCCCACTAGCACACAAAGAGCACACTCCTAAGAGAATCCACAGCCAAAATACAAGCAAACCAAGGGGAGGATATGTGAGCTCCCAAATGTAGCAGGTATGTCTCACCTAGGAGAGGCTCTAAACTTGGCATACAGTACAAGAGGAGGTACGTAACCAATTATAGTGGCCCTCAGCCTCAACGCATAAAGCGACTGTGTTGTCTGACCTTTACCTAGAAAGGACACCTATAGAATAACCTCTACAAGTACCCCTTGTGATACCTAGGTAAGGAAACTAAGGTCACCCCAATATAATCCATGCTCAGGTGAATAGTCATAGGAGGGATCGGCCGTATGGGTAGGGTAGCAAAGCCTAAAACTAAAAAGATCCCCCAGATATGGATACGATCCTAGAAATATCTTTGGTGCTCACAGAAAGTGACTAGGGGTCATCCCAATCACAATCATGTGCACTCCCTCGTGTTTAACTTCCATGTAAGAGGAGTGTCCTGAGAAACACTAATTATACCGATCGTTTCACACTCACCTAGACAAACACCTACTTGTTTTGTTTAGTGGTCTTGGAGAATTGACTCACAATGAGCTATTCCAAGAACCTAAAACATATTCTTGTTGATGCACCCTAGAAAAGAAAAGAGTGTAATTCATTTTATTAAGCGTTGATTTTAGTTGACTATGATTACTCAAAGGGTAAATGGTCATGCAACCAATGAATTTATGAATCAACAATAAAGTAAATATGCACACCTAACAAACAATGCCAAATACAATGTCTAGAATGAAAAAAAGGGTATGCAACTACATGAGATGCATAAATATATTCCTTCAATGTCAATGCAATCTTTCCTATATGAAAGCCTAAATACAACTCTCATCCAAGAAATCCAATGTAAGCACCTCCTCAAATCCATATCTAATATGCAACTAAGAGTGCAACTATTTTGTGTTTTTCAATATAAAAGAATGAAAAATGCAATAAAAGTCATTTAAAACTCTCAGTCTCTGCAGCAAGTATAAAACACAAGCCCAACAAGACACCGAGACAAAAAGAGTAATGCACTAATGGAAAAACAAAAAGATAAATGACTAGAACTAATTTCAAATAAAAAAAGAAATGAAAAAGTGGTCTCTGGTCATAAAACAAGCAACCAACAGACACCACAACAACCCAGGGAGACCCAGCCACACTCAAAACCCATCCAACAACTTCCCACAACATCAAACTCAACCAAAAATGAGGATGTACGTGACTTTTGTCCAAAAACCTGCATGTATATGTGGATTTTCGCCAAAAACCTGCATGTATACGCTACTTTTGTCCAAAAACCTGTGTATGTACGTGACTTTTATCCAAAAACATATGTATACAGAGAAGAAAGTAGTAAAAAGAAGGAAAAGGTTCAAACACGTCAAGGGGAGTGTCAATGTATGAACATACTATAAAATGCGACACAGAAACAGGGATAAACAAAGAGAAAGTCATTAAGATCAAGCACATTGTGCCCCCAACCCCAAACAAAAACAAGGAACATCACGAGTATGGTCTCCAATTCTGTTATAGAGAGAAACTTCCTATGGCTTGGGGTGTCCCACAATAGACAGCTAAACACGAAAAATCAATCCTTTCCCAATCTCCAAGAGAAACTAGACATATAACATTAAGGGACCTCGAATCATAACTTATTTGGGACAGTTGAAGTAGATCCCCATTGAGCTTTTTCCAATCATGCTTGCGCTAACAATTGTCTTTCAACAACAACAAACAAGATAAGCATGCTATATAATATGGTGTTAGATATACTCTATCATATATAATCAACAATGTATAAGCAATTAAACATATTCATGGATTCAATATTTGCATTGAAATGCACATTATTAGACATGAAAATATATTTCTATTAATCAAATCAGAGACTACACAAGTAACAACCTCTGTCGGCATGTCTATGAACTGGAGAAACCGAGTCCTCCACTTCAGCCTCCACCACCTCAATCCTCCATCTCTCGATAGCAATATCACAAGCAAAGGCAAGCCTAGGAAGAACACAAAGTGCTCCAAAGGGACAAAGGGATGAAAACTCAAGTATATGCAAACTACAGAAACAATGGACTATATTTTAGTTGATATTCAATTCCTCCTCCTTCAATGTATCCAATGGGTTCCTTATATAGCACTCCAAAAGGGTAATGGAGGGTCAAACCCAAGCGATCTCAAGGCATATGGAAGGCCAAGACTCAGGATCTTCGGACTCATCCAAGGAAAAATACAAAATGGTTTGGCTTTATGCACACATCTTGATGTACGCAGGTTTGAGGTCAAAAGTCACGTTTACACCCGAGTATCGGTTTAAATGTCGCATACAACAATAAACAGGGGTTTTCAGGGATGAACTTGGAAACCTCAAAGTATAATTTTAGTCCATGGGGTCTAAAGAGTCTATAGAGGGATAGTGAAGGAAATCAATATGTGATCAACCATGTGTGGTAAAATCAGGTATAACATCACGGAAATCTTCTATTTTTCTAGATTAATGTTGATCGCAAGAAAGAGTGATGCGTTCCTATTCTATATTAGTCGTCTTCACATCGAACATGAAAAAGGGTTGGCTTTGTTGTAGACGTGTGATCTTCACATATAGCATGAAAAATGGTTGGGTCTAGGTAAGATCTGTGGAGGGTAGCACCTAGCATGAAAAAGGGCTCGTGATGGACAGAGACAAGGGTAGCACCCAACATGATAAAGTGATGGTGATGCACAGAGATGGGGGTAGCACCTATCATGAAAAATGGTTAGTGATTCATTTATATGATTGTATAACTCGATTTGAAAAAGGGTTGGTGATGTATCGAGATGAGGTTAGCACCAAACATGAAAAAGGGTTGATGATGAACCTAGATGAGGGTAGCAACCAACATTAAAAATTGCTGGTGATGTATTGATATGCGAGTAGCACCCAACATGAAAACAGTTTGGTGATGGACCCATATGAGGGTAGCTCCCAGCATGAAAAACTGTTGGTTGATGCACCGATATGAGGGTCGCACCCAACATGAAAAAGGGTTGGTTGATGCACCGATATGAGAGGTACACCCAACATAAAAAAGGGTTGGTTGATGTACGGACTTATTATGATTTATAGATTCGATAGATATCACAAATCAATGGCGTGAGTTCCATGTTACAACAACAGTAATGATATCCAATGAGGATGAGTAGTGATGATGACCGTGATGGAAGAATACCTTCCTCTTTAAGAGGGAGTGTTGCATAATGTAACTAAGGAATATATTATTATTATACCTTTTTTGTATTATGTACCTCCTTCAAGAGATGTTATTAATATACTTGGTCTTGTAAATGTACTTGAAAGAATCAATGTAAACATTTTATTGTAAGTCAGGTCAATAGTACCCACACAAAATATTATGTAAATGTTATTTTGTGTCTCTCTACACAAGTCACCCCATAAAGAGTAATAATCCGGTCGAGTTAGGGAATTATGTAACTCACTTGATGACTATAAATAAAGAGGGAATGCCTCTCATTTTTACACACACT
Source organism: Pseudotsuga menziesii (assembly GCA_001517045.1). Taxonomy (NCBI): domain Eukaryota; kingdom Viridiplantae; phylum Streptophyta; class Pinopsida; order Pinales; family Pinaceae; genus Pseudotsuga; species Pseudotsuga menziesii. The sequence goes on along the minus strand of LPNX010082328.1, from coordinate 372,841 downwards.
TTACTTAAGCAAGTGCGCACGAGAGAGAGAAGAGGTTCAGTGGAGAGAGAGAAGAAGTAACTGCTTTTGTCTTTGGGTTTTATCTTATCTTGGTTTTGACATTGAACTTGGTGATGAAATCTATACTAAATATTTTGTTGTGTTTTCTCCCTTATGGTTTCCCACAAGAAAATATTTGTGTTCTTTTATCTTGTTGTGCTTATCTTTCTTTCAGTGATTCTATTTCTATGGTTATGATGAAATGATTCTAAATGTTTAAATATATTATATAACCATTAAAATTATGAAAACATCTTGCAAGTCCACATGAATACATGAAAACAATCTTTGTTAATCTAACAAAGTCCAACATATAATAAGAAAATAAAATGCTAAGCATTTTCACATTGGAGTTTTAATTATTGAATGTCAAATTATGTGGCATCACATTATATAACTTACTTGGGTGACTTTTGTCAATTCCATTTAGGATTACTTCTACATTATCAATAAGTATGATGAAAATTGTAGAAAACGAAAAAATTCTTGCTAGGAGAGAGACCAAATAGTGTTGAAGTTCACCACTAACTTTCATACCATATATTGAAATATAGGAACTATATACTTTGAATGAAATTCTTCATGAAGTGCCACAATATCCTATATGAGTACACATCAAAACAAAGATGGTTTTCTTGGGCATTCCCTCACTAGGAGTTTCTTATCAATATGATGTTAAAAATGGGTAAAATTTTAAGAAGAAAAACAAGTAGGAGTTTAGGTCTATAAATCAATTGGTAAAGAACCATGATAAAGGTGGTCCTAACTCATTTAACAAAGGACAAAGAAATGAAAACCATCCTTAAGAAATATAGTTCAAGAGATGGGCACAAAATACTAATGGGAATTTGAATAAATAAAGTACAAAGTGGTACAAGTTCTACAAAATACATTCACGCAAAATTAATGAATGTCACTTTAAGTAGTCATTTTTTGAGCTAAAAGACTTAGAAACAAAATGAGCTCATACTATGATTTAGAAGTAAATAAGAATAAGTATACCAAAGTTGTTCGAGTATAATCTAACTAAGAACAAAACATGATTCTCTATGATCATACCAAAGAGAACTATAAAGTTGTGTACCATGAAATCTAAATGTGTGTCCCTATTATTCAAATCCTATATATTGGTAAGAGATAATATGTGAAGAAGGAGCCCCGTGTTCTATTTTGAAACCAATGTTTCTGACTACAAAATAATTGAGTCCGTGATGAGGGCCAAAGCTGAGAACATGATAAAGCAATGAAGGAGGAAGGGCTTCTAAGAAATAAATAGATGGTGAGGGAAGATTAAGCAATTGAAATTGACCTATCTTTTCCAATTCCCTTTACTTTTATTAATAAAAGGTCTCCAAGTATTACTTAAGTTTAAACTGTCATCCTTGAATTCAAAAGCATGTGGTTACATCTTGCAAAGCAAGGGATGATATTATTGTTTTTTGCAATGCTTTAGAAAATCAAGGTTTGTCAATAAAGTTTCCCTTATTAATCTAATCTTTCCAAAGAGAATTGAGGTAGATGTGATATTCCTTCCATGGTGAGATATAATTGTAGAAATCAAAGAGTTCATAAAAACTCTATATGTACACTTCTATGAAAGAACTATATGTATTAGGTGGTGCATGCACATTGTTACACACAATAGACTGGTTAGGCTTGATAAACATTGAGGGTGTATTTTTTTTAGTAGAATTGATTTGAGTTCTATGAGGTCATTCTATCTAAGGGATGTTGGGAAGCATGGGCCCTACTTTATCTTGTTGGTGTCATGGTCTTGCTCGGCGGTGAAGTCTAATACAGAAAGGAAAAAGTGTCTTCATAAAGTCTATGGTTGGGTGCTTGGTGGAGGTGCCTAAATGAGTTACTTGGAGACATAAATTATTACAGCATATGAGCTTTTTCTCTACTCTTACTAGTAATTTATCTTATGGATTTTATAATCAAATATTAAATTCATTTTATTGTTTACTCTATGAGTAATTCATACTATAATGTGGGGGGGAATTATTAAAATGTAGAAAATATTACCTTTTAATATTCTAGAAATAAATTTATGTATCTATATGTATGCACCCATGAAATCCAAAATAAATTTGTGGTTAGCATTGAATAAAAATGCACTTACTTGGGAGATGATGCAATAAACAAGTACGGACCTAATATGTCTTTTTTGTAGAGAGGATGCACATATTACTACACATCTATTAAAATATTGCATATTGTCGAGTAGGTTTGCACAATATTTAAATACTGAATATTAGATGGGTTTGCACAGTATTTGGACAGATACAACCATGGAAGAATGCCTTAAGAAATGGCATGAGAGACGAGAATTGATGATCTCTAGAACTATTACTTTTAGTCTTTTGGGACATTTAGATTTTCCATAATGCCACGCCTTTTGACGATAGGACTCTATATACAACGTGCCGAAAATGCCCAATTACCACTAGAGCAAGATGGAAATATTGTTCATAAAATCGATGGAGAGGTTAAAATATAAGGGTTTAACGTCTATAATCCATTTCAATTACATTGAGAGATTTTTCTTATAATCCTATCCATTTACCAATAGAACAAGATCCCACCCAACTTCATATTATCATAGGAAAAATCTACAAACTCTTTAAGAAATCAAACAACACAACCGAATCCACTTTATTCGATAATGATTTGACATTAAAAGCATCATTCCCTATACACAAGAGAGAAAAGAAATGGAGCATTTTGTTTAACTTCATAAATTTCCTGTAAAAATGTTGATGTCCATGTACATTCAAAACTTCTTAATGAGAGAGGTGAAGCGACGGTTAATGATATTGAGTAAATATGTTGAAGGGAGGGATAACAAAGAAGCAACGATTCAAAAAAAATATGAAGAAAATGAATATAGTATGCTTGTTTCGTGAGTTTCATTCTCATAACATAAGATTATTCAAGTTACTATATTGCTTTAGATATATTAAAAAAAAACCTTTTGGAAAATTCTTCAATGGAAAGAGGACTATAAATAAGCTACTCTCCATGCAGGTAAGGAGAGAGTGAGAAAAATTGAAGTCATTCTAAATAAATCTAATCATTGGGAAAATCCATGGGAATGTAGTTTGTAATTTTAAATTTAATAAGTATTTTACACCATGTTCATAATAATATTAAGTTGTAATAAGAAAGTTT
>LPNX010082328.1:304908-368090 GCA_001517045.1 Pseudotsuga menziesii | reverse complement strand
TGTGTTCACTACAGAGTTGCACGAGATGGATTGGATATCAACGATGCCATAAGCAAGAAAGTAGGTACGCTGTTGGATGTCGAAATTCTCCGCAAATTCATTGTTAATCGAACAGAAGCACAAGCAGGTCCTTCTGAATGAATGGATGGAACTGACAGGATGTGTGTGGTTCTCTTTTTAATTTTTAATTAGGTTTTTGTATTGTGTGATGAAAAGGAGCATAATTTGAGTATTAATAAAAAAATATTTAACAAAAAAATCCTATAAATATTGGAGTAGACTGTTTATAGATTTAAAAACCTTATTTTTTCAAATTTTTAGAAAATTTTAAAATATATAAAAATCATATTTGTATGCATTATTGGAATATCAAAACATCTATATAGTTTCCAAAAATAATTTAATTATAAATCTTAAAACATTTAAATCTAATAATATATTTATAATTTTATTTTTAAAAATATAAAATAATTAAAATAAAAAAATTAGATTATGAAACAATAAAACTAATTTCTAATAATATATTCCAACAAATATTATAATAACTAAAATCTAATATTTTATAGTTACTAATATAAAATAAAATATATATTAGAATTTTTAATGCTTTAACTTTTAAAATGTAAATGTAGTTATAGTTATATAATGGAGAAAAATAAAAACAAAATAATATAATTTAAATAATTTTTATCTTGACATATGGACTAAAAAATGTTTGCAAATTACAAGAAGTCCAATACAAACTAATTATGCTACTATGGTGTGATGTAAAACAATTCAATGCCTCTTTTTACTTTTTATTGATAAATTTTGTTATAATATACTTAAGATAATTTTGGTCAATAAAATGTTATGATGGTTTTGGGATCAGATGAGATTTAATAAAATATATATTATATAAATATTTAATATATTATATTATTGATATTAATAATAATAATATCTCAATTTTTGTAGTTTATTTTTATGGTTTGTTTTTGACATAATATCTCTACACTATGGGAAAGACTTCTGAATCTAGCAAGAATGGTTTTTTTTTTTTATAAAACTAAGTTGCAATTGGTGCACTCTATTCATGCTAATTCATAATAAATATAAATCTATTTTGACTTTTTAAGTATTAAATAAAAGAAAGTAAATTCATATATCTTACTGTTTGCTTTATGAATTAAAAAATGTATAAAAATTCAATACTTCTTTTTACATTAATGATAAATTTAATTTAGGTTTTTTACTTTCTATTCATAATTTTGTATAAATGTACTTCACGGTAATACAACTAGAAGATTTTGACACACTTAATCACAAATGAGTATAATCTATCACTTGAATTGAAAAACAAATTGGAAATGTTTACATAATTTTTATTCCATACTTTTACTTGCAATTTTGATCAATAAAATGTGGTTATGGTCGCCTTCGGTTTAGATAAGATTCAATAAAATATATATTATATAAATTTTTAATATATTAATAAAGTATTAAATTAGATTATTGATATTAATGATAATAATGTTAATATTAATATTATTATTAATATAATAAATAATCTAAATGTTATACTTTTCAATTTTTATAGTTTATTTTTATGGTTTGTTTTTTATATAATATCTATTTAGTATGTATGGGAAGGGATCCCAAATCAAAATGGTTTTTTTTCTATAAAACTAAGTTGTAATTGGTGCACTCATTTATGCTAATTAATAGTAAAAATAAATCTATTTTAACTATTAAATGAAAGAAAGTAAATTTATATATCTTACTATTTGTTTTATGATAAAAAACTTTCAACTAATTTGAAATAGTTTTAAACCTTACTTTAAAACTAAATTCATATATTATATTTATATAAACATTATCCTCATTTTTATTTGACAATAATTTAAATATTATTATTTATAGACCTTTGACAATAAACATTTAAATTTTATTTTTTATACACCTTTGCAAATACTGTAGCTTAGAAAATCTTGGAAACATATAATATTCCAATAAATTTTAATAATACTTGACACAAAACTTAAAATTTACTATATTAGCCATAGATGTAGAGACTAAAAGTCTCCATTTTAGAAAGAGTCTACCTTAAATAATCAACAAGGTGGATGATAATCTTGATTGCTCACGCACCTACTACAACTCCTTTTCTACTCCACCGCTAGATGAAGTGACAACCAGCTCACTCATATCACGACCAGATCCGATAAGATCCGAGAATCTTTGGGAAAGGACAAGGCTAAAGGAATGGTTGTAGTTCACGCCATGCTGAATATAAAAATATTCATTTACATTCATTGCCATGAAAAAACCCCAATAAGGTGTTGATACATTCTCGGATATTTCGGATCAGTCATAGACCCCATCACATAGTCAATTTAAGCTGTTGACACGACCACCTATGAACCCGCAGCAAAGCCTCTCAATCAAAAGGCGGTGTTGGTGCCTAAGCGTTTCCTCCCTTGAGCTATAAACAAGTCCCTTGAAATCCCCAAAAACAGAAGAGATTATTCAATTTAATCGTTTTACTCGTTATAACTAAGTGTTGGCAAATAAAGAGGATCAACTGTAAACTACATTCACCACATCGTGGGGCACCTATAAATTTTTAAGAATGCCTTTTGGCTTATTAAATGCTAGTGCTACCTTCCAAAGAGCCATGGATTTTTCCTTCGAAGAACTTATTGGAAAAATAATCAAAATATATCAATATGACTTAACTGTTTTCTGAAAATAAATATATAACCACATAAGTCATCTTAGGTAGGTTTTCATAAGATGTCAGAAATATGGTATTTCCTTAAACCCTTCCAAGTCAATCTTTGGGGTAGATGAAGGCAAGTTGCTTGAATAGATAATTTCTAAGGATGGTGTCAAAGTCTATCCTGAGCGATTTGAAGCCACTAAGAAAGTCCCATTGCCTCAGAATCTTAAATCTCTTCAGTATTTCAATGGTCAGATTAATTTCATAAGGAGATTCATCCAAAATTTAGCAGAACTAATGAAGCCTCTACAAAAATGGTTAAAGAAATATGCTAAATTTGAATGGACAGATGAAGGGAAAGATGCTTTCAAGTCTATCAAAGATTCCATATCCAAGTCCCCATTCTTGATTAGTCCATATTATTCCAAGGAATTTCAGATATTTTCCTTTGCCTCGGAGGACACCATTGTTGGTGTTTTGCTTCAAAAGAATAAGGAGGGACAAGAGCAACCTATAGCCTTTATGAGTAGAGCCTTGCAACATTCAGAGTTGAAGTACATGACCATGGAGAAACATGCTTATGCTCTTGTCAAGTCCCTTAAACATTTCATAACTTATGTAGGATACTCCAAAATCATTGGGTATGTACCCCATGCAGCTATCAATGATATCATGTCTTAACAAGATTGTCTAGGAATCAAGGGTAAGTGGGTTTCAAAGATTCAAGAATATGATTTAGAGATAAAACCTACTAATTTAATTAATGGACAAGGTCTTGCAAAGATGTTGACCCAAGGAAATGAAAAAGCCTTAAGAATAATCTGCGAGAACAATGATCCAGTGACAAAGTGTATCGGACAAGCTTTAGAGATTAGAGTAGCTCCCTTGGTATACCGACATCATCTTTTTCCTCTGTAACCTTACATGCCCTGATCACCTATTTGGCCATAAAAGAAGAGCATTAAGGTTAAAACAAACTAAGTATTGTTTAACAAAAGATGGTTTGGGTTGGAGAAACCCTGATGAATTAATACTTAGATGTGTCGATAAACCTCAGTCTAAAAAACTCATGGTTTAGTTCCATGCAAGATTTTGTGGTGGACATTTTGCAGCAAGAGAAACCAACCATAAAATCCTTAGATGAGGCTACTATTGGCCGAACCTCTTTTAACATGTGCACAAGTCTGTTAAAGTTTTCCCCCAGTGTTACTTGTTCACTGGAAAGCAACAAATCAAAGCCTTTCCTTTAAACTCAAGAGTAGTCCAAGTCCCTTTCAAGTAGTGGGGGCTTGATTTCATCAGTACATTCAAGGATAATTCGAGCAATGGTTATTATTGGATACTCATCGCCACTAATTATTTCACTAAGTGGGTAGAGGTGATACCCACTGAGAAGTCAACCGATGTTGTAGTCATGAATTTCTTAGAAGATAAGATTATCTCAAGATTTGGTGTGCCAACCAGAATCATCACAGCTAATGGCCTGTGCTTCATTTCCTCTGAGATGTCATCCTTTTGTTTCAAGTACGGCATTATCCTATCACATTAATCTAGCTATTATACCCAAGGAAATGGTCTAGTTATGTCAATTAATAAAAAATTAATGATCATAATCAAGAAACATGTGAGTGATAATAAAAAGGCTTGGGATAACAAGATCAAGTTTGCATTATGGGCCAATAGAATCACAAAGAAAAGTTCAAGCGAAAGGAGCCCTTCTGAACTTGTCTATGGCCTAGATGTAACCTTACCTATCCAATTAAGCTTCCATTGTATCAGCTTCTCCATTCCTTTAGCTCATATCAAGATTCCATTCAGAACAAAATCAACTAGTTAATCAAGTTAGATGAGAGAAGAAGAAATTCCCTTGACCAAAGTATCAGAAATTTGGACAAAGTCAAGAGAAACTTTGATAGATCTACTCGGCCTGGATCCTTTCAAGTAGGTGACATAGTCTTGCGTTGGGACAAATGGCAGGAGAAACATGGAAAACACAAAAAGTTCGACAGCTTATGGTTGGGGCCATATATCATTGATGAAGTAGTAGGAAGAAATTATTTCTATCTAAATGACCTAGAAGGAGAAAGGTTAATCCTACCAGTGAATGGTTTTCTCCTCAATATGTTCTTCACCGAGATGGTTTGATGCCTTTATTGACATCGGTGGTTTCAGGTCCAATTTCTAAACCTTTCCCTACATGTATTTTTAAATTTCATGTATCATATTGTTGTATTATAGATGTTTTGTACCATGGTACTAACCTTGAAAACTTTCTTTCGTATATTAGTCTTGTAAAATATTTATTTTTTGTACATCATAGACTAATTTTGTACATTAATCTGCTTTTACAGTTGGTTTCTTTTATATACATGTTACTGACAAGATTTAATTGCTATGCAGGACCAAGAGATTTTGGAGTTCTCACATCCTCTTCTTTCATCAGAAGATTAGTTAGAGCATGTGTCCCTAAATGGAGCCAGATGTTACCACCTAAGTTGTACTTAGTGGTTTTTTATGAAGTGAACACGGTGAACCGGACAAAGATGATTTGTTCGGACTTCAAAAGACCTTCAGAATTCCTTCTCGGAAGTGCTTGTTGTATTGTATCACATGTTCATACCAAATAGGGGAGTTGTAATGAAATGTTATAGGATGGTAGTGTCTGTAAAAGACTCGGTCTCCTAGACTTACTTCTCAATTCGATCATCCCAGGTTGTTTTCTCCCTTGGTTATTATTGGTTGTTGAATAAACGACTAATAATTTTTGAGTTTTCACTAAACTCCCCCAAAGTTGGGGTGGTCGGATTGACATTTAGGCCTATTGAGGTTATTAGAGTCGGTGTGTCAATGTATAAACATGATAGGAATTATGGTCGAGTCATATGAACATGTCTAAGTCCCCCTAGGTTTTAATTTTTTTTTATTTTTAAAGTTTTTTTTAAAGTTTTAATTTTTCCAAAACATAGGCTATTTTTTGATAATCTAAATAGAAAAATTGGTTTTCTAATAAAAGTGGGATCAAAAATCAGTTTCAGTGAGGGGGGTGCACATTTTCTAACTCAAAGCACTCAGTAAACCCATAAACCCACTTTTCCTAAGTTTTGAGTGATTTTCCCATCACTGAGGTCTTAAAACCCTAAAAATTCAAATATTGGTTATTTTAATTGATAAATTAATTAAATAATGGAGAAAATCCAAATTCCTAAATTAGTGGGATTTTCTCCGATTTGACTGAAATCAGTCTCATCGGCTTTTGAAATACTAGAGCTTACCATGCCTTGATTCAAGGAATTGATCTGGGTTGAAGAGGGAGTGCACCATAGCATGCATCCTTAGGATTTGCACCCTCTCTCTCTCCTCCACATGTGTGGGATCATCTAGATGTGGTTTGGTTGATGTTTTATTTAACCAGGTTGTGTGCCAGTTTGATCAGCACTCCAATTGTCAGTTACACTCAGTCAGAATCAGATCAAAATCAGTTAGATTCAAATCAAGCTCAGCTTGACTCCTCATGCAGCTGCAGTCCCTCTCACCTTGGGAATTGTTCCCCCTCTGGGCTAGGGTTTCAATTTTTTCTATAAATAAAGCACAGTTTCCTCCTTCCTAAGCTATTTAGAGTTAGATTGAAGAGTTGTTTCTATTGTAATGTTGCTATATTTTTCATTCTGAATAAAGAAAATATTTGGAGGCTAGATGGTGTAAGGCATTTAGTTGGATGAATATTGTTGCTCATGCTTGAGGTGACATTTATTTGGTGCATTTTTATTCTTGTTTGATTTGTGAATCTAACCTTGTCAGGTTTTCTCCCAATCAAAAGGAAAGAGTCTTTAAATAATTTTATTTCTAGATTCTATTGTTCATATATATGTAAAGATCAAGATCTAGCATTTTCAATAAGTTTATTATCATGTTGCTCGAGTCTTTTTGTATGTATATCATTGGATCTCACAAATATCTTTGCAAGTGTTATGTGTGCTAGTTAAAGGTTTCCATGGAGAAGGTCTTGAACAAGTTTGTTCCTCATCATCTTCACTTTTTCATGCTACATAGTCCAATTTCTTCCACCGAGAGCTCTTCAGTTGATCTTCACGGCTACAAGCATGCCTTCTTCTCTTTCTCCTCTTAAAATTTAAAATCTACTTGGTTACTTGGTTCATAGCTTTGATTTGTTTAGATATATCATCTTAGAGTGAAATTTATATAGATCTATCTTCTAAAAGATCATAATATAGATCTTGTTCTTAAAAAAGGTTTCGTAAGCATTCTAGATCTAGCTTTAGGGAAATTGTTTTTTTTGCGTGGCATTTTAAAGAAAATTTGTAGCTTGCATGCATTATATTTCTCTTTCGTAATTTAAAATATAAATCCAGAAATCAGTGCACATCATATTGGCTGCCCAAAAGGAAAGCCAAGATCCCAAGGCTTGCTTTTTTTGGTTCCTTTTTTCACCTTTTTTTTTAACTAGCTTTAACTTAGTTGTTTTTGGTTAAAAGTGTGTTGACCCAAAGGTAATTTCAAAGTTCTTTTGGGAATATTTTGAGTTTAATACGCTTGCTATTTTTTAGCAGGTATAAAATAAATAGGAGGAGGTGTTGTCCGAAAAGTGACTTTTGGACCATCTGGAACCCCCTAGGGGTCTCCCCATTTTTCAAAATCTTTAATTTTTGTAGTTTGTAAGCTCTTGGGTTCGTTCTGTATAAGAACCAAGAGGAATTATATCATTTTTCTGATATTTTAACTGCTGGTTATAAAAAATAATTTCGAATAGGCTCTTTCAAGCCCATTCCCCATCCCCCTTGGTGTTACGAAGATAAATTACTATGGCTTGGGGTACCACAACAGACAGCTAGACTCCAGAAATCAATCTTTCCCAATATGCAATAGAAATAAAATGTCTAACACTAAAGGATCGAACCTCGTACCTTATTCCGGACGGTTGAAGTAGATCCCCATTTAGCTTTTCAATTGTTATACACCTGAATGGCACCTCTCCGTCCGAGTGCTGATTTCCCTCATGTCAGCACACAAAAGGACACTTATGGATTGAGGTTGCCTATATTCACTATACCTTGGCTTATGATGAAGTACATTCCCTATATACCCAGCTGGTTACTTCACTATTTTTCCATGTTGAGTTGTATTCGCGACTCTCTATATTGACAACTCGCGCATCATTCGTGAGTCTCCTATACAGCAAGTCACGAATCCTTGTATTCGCGACTTGCTCTTCTATATAGTCGCGAATCATTCGCCGGTTGCTCTACTATAGACCCACGAATGGTTTCCTCAACATTAAAACATAAAACCACGTGCTAATGGAAGATTAGTTTACTCATTTAACTTAATCTTCTTAACTACCACAACCTCCCTAACCTTCAAGAACTGCCTCATTTCATCCATATAAATAGAGGCCTTGGGGAGGGTGTTGTATAATCATACTTGGAGAGCAAAGTTATGTTGGTGGATTGTTTACAGAAATCTTTGGAGCAGAGAAACTCAGAGTCCTTTGGTGACAAAGGAGTCCTTGTTCAGACATTGGGTTGTAACCTAAACTCTTTCTATTATTGTTAATAAAGATATTACTTCTTCCATATGTGTTTCATATCTTGTGGATTGGTAAATGTTTACATTTCAATGTGATATATGATTTTCCTAACCTGAATCTATATATATGAATCGTCTTATACCTGGAAGAGTGTTTATTAACAGGTGAAGGAGGAACTATCCTGGAGAATTTGGAAGTGGATCGGAGAGGGAGAAGATAGCAAGGATCAACCTTCGTTTAATACAAGTAAGTCCTACTACTTTCCTATTTCCTATTCTCTGCTTTTAGAGTCAAACTGTCTGCAAGTCATGAGTATGTTGGTAACCCCCGAGACCTAGGTTATTAGGTGAATTATCCTGTCTAACAGAACTGGCGACTCTGCTGGGGAAGCCTAGTCTGCTTTAGGTCTTTTTCTGCCTTCCTGAACAGTGTTTGCTTGAAGTTTGCTTGTGATTTTTACCCTGCTTCTTAATTACTCTCAGCATTTGAAAGTCTTGGGTTTTTCTCTTTTTTTGAGAAATTCTTATACCCATTCGCGGGTTGTCCTTCTGGACAGTCGCGAATATTTGAGTTGCATTCACGGGTTATTCCACTGAACAGTCGCGAATCATTCGTGACTTGCACTGCTTGACAGTTGCGAGTACTCCTGGAAACTGGGTTTTCTGTGTGAAAGTTTGCTTGTTCTTTTTCCTATTACAAGTCCTGTTTCTAAGAGATTTTCTTTAAGAGTACTGCAGAGTTGTTTGAATGTCTCAGGTGATCACATCTTAGTGCTTTTGAAAGCCCTTGAGTTCTTTTTTACTTGTTTTATTTACTATTTGCATCTTGAAGTTTTTTGGCTTGTTTGGGTTGTTGGTGAAAGTGCCTGAGTCTAGATCAGTGATCAGGGTCTTAGACTCTGTCTTTCCAGTCTGATTTCTATCAGTTATTGGTTTGCACTTACCTGTTTAAAGTTTGCTTTGATTTTGTGTCAATGCTTGCACCCAAGCTAGGGTCCTAGCCTGCTTTTCTTGCTGGTCTTTTGGTCATGTTTGCCTGTTTACTTCAGTTTGTAGTTTTTATACAGTCCATAAGTGTCAAGTTTACTCAAGTAGTGCATTGTAGATGCATAGTACTTTTTTTTGAGCATTTTTTAAAGTGAAAAACAAAACATAGTTAATATTTTGCATTGTAATTTTTGCATAAAGTAGTGTTTGTTTCAGTTTAAAAAATATTATCTCAGAAAAATACAAAAACATAGGCTAGTTTTCTCTTATTAAGTGCTATTAATTCATCAATACATATCTGAAAAAATGAAAAGAATTTTATTTCATAGTGTTAGTTTGCTTTAAATGCACTTTTACTTTCATTTATTTTTTGTTGAGTCAAAACACCATACAGTCCATCACTTCCACTTCCTTTGAGTAAAAAACAGCCCTCAAAATTAACGCATAAATTTAAAATTTATTAGTAAGTTTTTATTTTTAGGGCCTTTCACCTACTATCTTAGGCTAGATTTGTGGGCTAGGGAGTGTAAACTTCCCACAAATTATAAACTCAGACGCAATGGACCATTCATTAGGTAAATCCTTGGTTCTACCGCTGTATCTGGGAAGCTCCTCTCAAACGAGAGTTAAGCACTAGGCTGCGTGGAGGCTTGGACAGAGGGGATACCCCCCCGAATCCTTGTCAAAATGTAACCCAGGAATTTTATGCATCTAGGGATTCTGTCCTAGACAGAGTTTCAGGCTTAGTTACCCTGCCCATGCGTACGAGTTCGGCTGACGACTGTCCCCCCAGACAGTAGGTATTGTTAAGGTAGCCTTTGTCTCTTGTCTTTTTAGGGCTCATACCCAAGTAAACCGGAAGGTTATTTCTGGTTCACCTTGAACGGACATGGAAGGTAACCCTTGTGGAAAGTGTAGGAGGGCGGTTGGGTGATTCCTCCGCTTGTGCCTAAGAATCCCTCAAGGACGCCAAGTAACTGTTCATCAGCTTTCTTCAGGAAAGCATATCTTTATAGCCTGTTTTGATTGCTTGAGACTATAGGATCTTTTTAGTGTATGCTATGTGGATCTGCTTGTGTTTAGTTGGCCTTAGGGTGTGATTTTTTAAATTCTTAATTCTGGAGGACCAACTGTTTAGAAGGTCAAGAAGGTTGAGAAACCATCCTCCTCTCACACCACTGGAACCTCCACCTTTACCCCAAAGGCGAAGATTAAGCACAGGTGGTTCTTTTGAACCAGTAGGAGTAAGTGAGGTTCTTGGTGAATCGAAATTAATAGCTAACCGCTTTGACTTTGACACAGTCGAGGTAGAAGAATTGTAAGCTGACGAGTTTGCAATAAATTATAATACCCTCTTGATTGATTTGAACGATCCAGTGATCGTGCAGGTTAGGCCTTTTAGTTCACTAGTGCTAGGTGTACCTGTAGGTAGAGCTATGTCTTCTAAGGGAGAAAGTTCATTTGTTTTCACCTCAACCCTTCCGGTTGAAGGGGTACTACCTCCTCCGGTTAGTACCCCTAGATCTAGTTTACCTTCCACACCCTTAACTCCAGCAAGCCAGGTGGTCCAACCACCGGTTTACTCGAACATAGGAAGTATGTCTTGTGATATGGCTACTGGGATTCCTAGTATGCCTACAATTCCTTCTTCCTTCCCTTACACTACCCACAGTGGTCTGGTGGGATCCTCGGCCTTTTTCCAAGGATTCCCTTGGAATGGGGGGCACATACCCCCATCCAGTCCATACATAGGTCCACCTCCTTCATATGTAGGAGTGCAGTTTGGGAGCAACACCTCTTACGGGAAAAACTACCCAACCCATATTTCGGTCCCATACATGAGCTCTCCCTTCTCTTTGTTTAGTGGAGGGATACCTGCTCCAGTCTTTCAGACCCCAATTTCTATGGGGACGGCCCGAACCACTTACACTGCACCTCCCACCCAAAAATCCGATGGCTTATGGATGGAATCCGTTCCAAAGCAACCTTCCCATTTCACAACCGGTGTCTCGGGGCAACCCCACTTTTACTTATGGGTAATTGGGGGCAAGTCCCTCTAATCCCCAAGCTAGTACATCTAGTACATCGGCTAGGCCAAAGCTTCCTTTTCTGGCAACTTTGAACTTACCAGACTTATCAAAATTGATGAATGATTCGGTGAGGCATGACCCCTTGTGGCCACCTGTTCCCACCAAACTGCCCTCGGACATCCCTAAGTTCGAAGGTAAGGCTGGTGAAGATCCTGGGGCACATGCCACCACCTTCCATCTATGGTGTTTTTCCAACTCATTGAATGAAGATTCAGTGAGATTGAGGCTGTTCCAAAGGACCTTGACTGGCACTGCGGCAAAATGGTGCATTGAGCTACCTTCTACTGGTTTTAGTAGCTTCTGGGACCTAGCTAGTGCTTTCCTTAGTCACTTTCAACTTCTGGTTCATTATGACTTTGGAACGGATTTGTTGTCCACTTTTAGACAAAACAAGGTAACCCACATCTCAAATCATATCCAAGAGTGGAGGAGGTGAAAGAGTCTCATCAAAGATACCATCCCTCCTGAGTTTCTATTAGAATGGTTCCTTAAATCTTTATTGCCCTATATATCTAAGGATGTTTCCACATCAGGAGTGACTAGTGAGGAAGAAGCCATACTCAGAGCCCAGCAGTTGGACTTGATTTATTCATAGTATGGGATTCTATATGAAATTATCCTTGAGGCACAGAGGCCTTCACATGAGGTTGAGAAACCTAAGCCTGGACCCCATGCCGATGGTGTGGTTGGGTCCGTAAACTCTCCCACTGTAGATTCTTTGACAAAACAACTTCACCAATTGTCTGTCAAACAGTCTACAACAGAGGAAGCAAAGGCTGCCCCCTCCTCCCAAAGTGCAAATGTTTTTGCACAAACCTCTTCGAAGGGAAATCAGCAGCCCGGCGGGAAGAAGAAGAAAGGTAAAAAGGGAGAGGGAAACTAAAATCAAAACAAGCCAAAGCCCGCGAACAATGCTGATGGGGGCAAAAAGGAAAAGAAGAAAGTCAAGTTCCCTTGTAAGTTGTGCCAAGGGGATCATCTTACTCATCTTTGTCCCCTCATGGAACAATCTCAGAAGCTGTTACAAACGCAACCGCCGGCTGTCCTCAAGGATCCGTTTCCCCAAGGGCAGAACTCTGCTTCAGCTTCTACCGTAGCAAGGGGTAGTCAAACTGCTCCTAACCCTAATTATATCAACATGGTACGATCCTCAACTTTGTTACAAACCAGGAACAAGAACTATGAGAAAGAGACTGATGAGAAGGGTAAAGCTGTAGGTGAACCTTCCAACCCTCTCACTATAGAGAAACCTGCGGAAATAATGCCAAAGATACCCAAAGGTATCTTTAAGAAGACTTTGCATAACCCAAATGCCCGAGCCGCTTCTAACTACTCTGTGGTTGAAGACTTGGCCCAGACTCCTTGTGCAATGTCAGCTTTTGAGGTGCTACAGAGTTGTCCCGCTCAGTGGAATGCCCTCTTAGCAGCTCTAGGTAGCATGGAATCTTCGAGTCTCTTAGCGAATTTTAATATCTCTGATGTCAAAATTTGCCTCCCTTATCATGTAGCTTTATCGATAGATGTTGTCCATGGTGGTAAGACCATTGGATGAGCGGTTGTTGATGAGGGAGCCTCTACTTGTGTTATGTCCCTGGGCTGTTGGAAAGCTCTCGGATTCCCAGAGCTGGTCCCATCAACCACTTTACTTAATGCTTTTGATGGAAGGTCTTTCCGTCCACATGGTATCCTACCAGCTTTTGAGATTAAGTTGGCTAGCAAAGTAGTCTCTGTTGAAGTCGAAGTGATTGATGCTCCATTGGACTACAATTTGCTTCTGGGTAGGAATTGGACTTATGCAATGTCTGCTATTGCATCTGCTGTCTTTCGTGTCGTGGTTTCTCCACATGAGGGCAAGCTGGTCACTGTTGACCAACTTGATTTTACTCGAAAATGCTTCTTAGAGTCTAAAGATTCCACTGTGCCATTGGTTGATCAGGCCAAACCTGCTGCACAAAGCTTCAGGGATGGACTGTACGCATCATTGATGGGCACATTCGATATTCTAGCTCCAGTCCTTTATATCGGTTCTACTACTGTAGGGAAGTCCATTGATTCGGTGGTCGATAGGACTGATCCTTGGGTCCTCCCAACCCCTCAGGAACTGGAAGTGCCCTTATCTGCAGTGGAAGTGGCATATCAAGCTATTACCCAAACCACTATAGATCCCATTCCAGATCCTCTTACAGTCTCGGATGATCTGGAATAAGTTTATTAGCCTGCATGGGCGGAAAACTCTTTAGATTCCATAGATTGCTTAGACATTGTTTTACCTTCCGATGAATCTATTCTGGAATCTATGTGTTCACGTGATAAGATATGTGAGAATCTTCATCACCGATCTTATTTCCTTCCAGAGCTAAGCAAGATAGAAAACCAAGAGTTTCATGTGAGACTGTCGGATGATGTTGATACACCTGTCAACCCTTTACCTAGGGAAGGAGTGTTTGCCGAGGGGAATATGGCAAACATTTTCGACACTATACCGATCAACATCTCTGTAAAGCCAGATGTCATGGAAAATATCTATATAGGTGCAAACTGCTCTGCGGAGGAGATTGCCATTTATACTGCCCTTTTCAAGGAATTTCGCGATATCTTTGCCTGGTCATATGAGGAGATGCCAGGTATTGATCCATCTATTGTTCGACATGAGATCCCAACCTATCCTGATGCTAAGCCGGTTTGGCAAAAATTACGCACCGTGAACCCGCGAAAAGTGGCGGCTATGAAGGCAGAGGTAGAAAAGCTGTTGAAAGTAGGTTTTATATATCCCGTTGCTTTGACTGAGTGGATGTCCAATCCAGTTCCTGTTGATAAAAAGCAAGGGACTATTCGCATTTGTACGGACTTTCGAGACCTTAACAAAGCCTGTCCCAAGGACAACTACCCTACACTGTTTATTGATCAAATCATAGATGCATGTGCGGGTAGTGAGGTATTCTCATTTATGGATGGTTTCTCTGGCTACAATCAAATCCAAATCAAACTGGAAGACCAACATAAAACTGCTTTTATTTGCCCTTGGGGTACATTTGCATATAGAAAAATGCCCTTTGGATTGAAAAATGCAGGGGCAACCTTTCAACGAGCCATGAACTTTGCTTTTCACGACATAAAAGCCATTGTCGAGCCTTACCTGGATGATCTGCCTGCTCATTCTCGCAAGAGGATCCAACATCCAGATCATTTACGGTTGATTTTTGAGAGATGCAGATACTATAAAATTCGCTTGAATCCCCACAAGTGTGTTTTCTTCGTCGAATCAGGTAGATTGCTTGGATTCATTTTCTCTAGCAAGGGCATACAGGTGGATCCCTTAAAAGTCGAGGCCATTGTAAATCTGCCTCCTCCTTGTTCACTTAGGAAACTTCAGAGTCTACAAGGTAAGTCTAACTTCCTTCTACGTTTTATCGTTAATTATGCCAATATCACAAAAGGTTTCATGCACCTGCTTAAATAGGACACCCCATTTGTATGGGATGAAACTGCACAACTTGCGTTTGAGGCATTAAAGAAAGCCTTGTTGTCGGCTCCTTTATTACACCCGCCAGATTACTCTAGGGATTTTTTATTATATCTAGCCGCGTCGGAGTCTACCATTGGGGTAGTGCTAGTTCAGGAGGATAACAAGCTTGTTGAGCATGTTGTCTATTATCTTAGCCGTGCTCTGGTTGGGCCTGAGCTTAAGTACTCCCACGTCGAGAAGTTAGCCTTAGCGGCTGTTTATGCTGTACAAAGGTTACGGCACTACATCTTACTGAGGACCACTACTGTAGTGGCAGATGTAAACCCTTTCCAATATGTTTTATCTCGACGGATTGTTGGGAGAAAATTCAATAAGTGGATAGTCATTCTCCAAGAGTTTGACTTGGTTTTCCAATCCGCTAAATCCAAAAAGTCCTTAGTTTTTGCGGAGCTTATAGCAGAATTCCCTACGGAAGATGTAGTGGTTCAAGATGACTCATTCCCAGATGAGCACATCTTCCTTATATCAACCTCTGATCCTTGGTACTGAGATATTCTCATATATCTCCAGAATTTGAAGTATCCTACCGCTTACTCTAGGGAAGACCGACGCAAGTTACGTCTTCATGCTAAAAACTACCTCATAATAGGAGATACATTATATCAAAGAGGGGTAGATTCTGTTTTGTGTCGCTGCCTTACTCATGAGGAAGTAGAGATTGTCCTAAATGATTCCCATAGCGGAGTGTGTGGGGGTCATTTATATGGGTTAGCAATGGCCCAGAAGATATTACGTGCCGGGTATTTCTGGCCCACCATCTTTAAAGATTGTGTGGAAGCTATAAAACGCTGTCATCCATGTCAGCTGTATACCAGAAAAATGCGGTCACATCCTGCTCGCTTGTTTCCCGTAGTCTCGGTAGGCCCCTTCATGAAGTGGGGGATCGATTATATGACATGCAACCCAGCCTCGACTGGGGGGCATAAATACATCATTGTCGCTGTCGACTATTTCACAAAATGGGCAGAGGCAATGCCTACTTTCAAAGACAATGGGGAAACGACATCTTACTTCGTGTTTAATCAGATTATTGCTAGGTTTGGTATTCCCAAAGTGATTGTCACTAACCATGGTAGTCATTTTCAAAATCACATGATGACAAAACTGACCACCATGCTTGGATTTCGACAAGAACATTCTTCTCCTTATTATCCGCAAGCAAATGTTCAGGTTGAGGCTGTAAACAAAACTTTAAAAACTATACTTAAACGTACTATTGATGCAGTCTGTTCAAATTGGCACATCATGTTATATCCTGCTCTTTAGGCTTATCGAACCAATGTCAAAACTGTTACGGGTTTTTCCCCCTTCCAACTCGTTCACGGGGTGGAATCTATTACGCCGATTGAATGCGAAATCCCATCCTTGCAGATAGCTATTCATGTGCTACCTGACACAACTAAGCTTGAAGAACGATTGCTCCATTTAAAACACCTTGGTGAGAAATGTAGAGATGCGTTGATTGCAAATTAGGCTCATAAGAATAGGGTTAAATCTCAATATGATAAAATGGTCAAACCTCGGGTTTTCTCTGAGGGGGAACTTGTCTTGCTCTGGGGCAAAGATAAGGAGCCTCTGGGGGCAGGAAAATTCAGGGCTATGTGGTTGGGACCCTATGTTGTGTCTAAATTTTTGAGTAAAGGCGCATGTGAATTAGTAGATTATGATGGGAATAAGCTGCCTGAGCCTAGAAATGGGCTCTACCTGAAGAAGTACTATGCCTAGGCTTAGCACTTTTTCTTGTATATTAATGTATGTAGTTTTATGTACATTAGGCTGTCAGTTTCATTTTTTATACTATCTGCTGGTTGTTGCAGATGTCTTCCGAGATGTACGTAGGTTTTGCTGATGGCGCTAGCCGTCATACTTGTAACCTGGCTTCAGCAGCATGGGTTATCTACTCCCCCTCAGGACAACTTGTTGCCGTGGGTGGCGCTTGTCTAGGTCCTGCTTCAAATAATGTTGCTGAGTATAGAGCCGTCATTGAGCTCCTATGGGATGCTTTATCACAAGGCATCACCCAGCTTGAAGTCCATTTGGATTCTCAGTTGGTTGTTTCCCAGCTCAATCGAGCTTACCAGGTGCGTAATCCTACATTGTTATGTCAGTTCATGCAAATACATTTAATGGAAAGACATTTTGAAGTTATTACTTTTAATCACATTCCACGAAACCAAAATTCATTAACTGATGCATATGCTAACTATATTTTGGACTAGCATCTCACACACATTCCATAAAATATACAGCAAATACATAAGAAACATTTGTAAATAAGCTGACAACCAAACACAAATATATATATATATATATATATCTGTTCATACATAGGATAGGTCAAGTCTGATCCGTAGATCCCATCATGTACAAAATATACAAAAAGTGGATCAACATCCATCAAAATGCCTAAAACTAAGCCTTTCCGCCATGGCCACTGGGACCTCCTTGGTCCCCGTGATCTCTGTGCCCCCTGGCTTCCTCAGCCTCCTCGGCTTCGGCAGCCTCCACTGCATCTCTATATACACATACTACTCTGGCTACCCTTTTGAAAAGACGTAGCCAGGCTAGTGGAACCCAAACTACGGACTCCTGCATAGCTACAGGGAGATGCTCTATCCGTATATTAGGTAATAGCTTGGTCAGCCTGTCGAGCTTCTCCTCGAGTACCGTGATCAACCCTGGTCTCCCCTTGCAACAGGACGTACGAAGGTACGTGGGTGCCCTACAGGGCGGACTGGTCCAATATCTGCATTTTGACACATGAGTAGGATTAGACTTGTGCATATGTATATATCCTATCATTTGAAAATCCATAAAAATTTGATAATGATAAAAAATAAAAATGACTTACCCATCTCTCCCCATGCACCTCCTAGAGAGAGGACTAGGTCGGGATCACCTCGGAAATATAACCCGGCGTATGGAAACTGCTCCAACGCCGGCACCTGCCGTTCCCACCATGTATAGAAATCATTGTCATACATGCTATGTACAACATCTCCTCCTCCTTGACGGAGGAAGATATCTCCCCACCGGCTCAGCCTCGGCTGCCGTAGATGACGGACCTGTAAAGGTATCGCAGGGCTCATAGCTGGCACCCTCTCAAAGAAGAACGCTACCAATATACTAGCATAGCCAAAGTTCTTCCGTCTCCCCCTCCTATAGTCGGATAATTGCCTCCTCATGATGGGGGAAATCCCTGTACACTCAAAGAGTGTGCCTCTAAAGCAGTCCACCGCCACTCTCATCTGAGTCCTGGTGGCCATGTGTAATCCTGCTGACCCTGAAAGTCTCACTATAGTACTGGCTAATACCTATAATGCAAGATCCTGAATATCTGCTATGAGAACACTGCTGCCCTTCTTTTGAGTACCCAGCCTACAGAATACATCGACATAGTTCTGGACACTCAAGGGGTCCCTGCCCCTGCTAGTGCTCTCCAGGTTCACTGGTGCTCCCCGATGTGATAACCCGGTTATGAAATAGATGTCCTGTGTGGTAAGCTCCAAAGTCTCACCCTGGATATTGAACATCCCCAGGTCATGGTCCCAGTAATGGACTAAGAACTCTAATATGCAGACATTGGCCCGCATAGGTGATGTGCAAAAGAACTTGAGCAGCCCACTATTCCGTAATGCTTGGATGGTTGGCGGGATTTGGAGAGCCGCTTGGTCCATCATCTCATGTTCCCTCTCCCTGCACTCCAGCACCATGTTTTCCCTGACAAATAAACATAGTTTAATTCAGTATTTCACCATAAAAATTTAAAAATTTTGACCATTTTTAAAGCTTTTATCCTTTGCGCAGCATGCGTGACTGTCCATTGGGACAAGTCGCGAGTCATTTGCGACTTTCCTATGCAGCAAGTCACACATGAAACACGTATTCGCGGCTTTCATGCGTAGCAACCCGCGAATACATTTTTCTATCTTTTATGTTGATGAAATAAACTGAATTGACCATAAATTTTAAAATTTGTTTGGATGAAAATGAAGAGCTCAGGGTGTAGAGTTACCTGAAGCTGACGGATCTGAATTCCGATGGTCCAATTGTCCACGGCAAGTAATCAAAGATAGAGGGTAAATTTTCCTTTTTTGGCTCAAAAAGTGCAAATGGTAAGAAATGATTTGATTTTCAAACTATTAATAGAAAAAATATTTTGTAAAGTGGGTCTTTCTCTATAGTTTGAAATGTTAATTGATTAATATTACCCCTTTTGTGCCTTGGAACAGGTTTACCTACTTTTACAAAGTGTTGATGCTCTATA
This sequence comes from Pseudotsuga menziesii, assembly GCA_001517045.1. Lineage (NCBI taxonomy): Eukaryota > Viridiplantae > Streptophyta > Pinopsida > Pinales > Pinaceae > Pseudotsuga > Pseudotsuga menziesii. The sequence goes on along the minus strand of LPNX010082328.1, from coordinate 348,975 downwards.
GGGTGGTTTTTTCCCATTCCAACACTTGTTGGCATCTTATCACTCCACATTAACCTTAGTACTCAACATTTTTTCCGCGGACTATGGTATTTTAAGCCATTAGTCCCTTGTCTCTACCATTGTTCTTCCGTTTCTAGGATACCTTTTTCATGAGTATCATTCTTATATGCCATTGCCATCCTTTGATACTCATTTCCATCACTATTTCAGGCCTAGGGGTTTCCTCATAGATATTCTTCACACCAAATAGAGCTTCTTATGAATCTCTCTTTACAAGCTATCCCTTTATAGGACTCCCCGCCCTTATGGAGTTTCTTTAGGCCCAGGTCTGACTCCTTCAAAACAGACTTGACTTCCGAGTTATCTCGTCCATTCAAGCTCGTTAAGAATATGTGAACGGGCATCCGCATTGGTGGTAGGTTATCTCTTTCTCGGACCATGCAGAATAATACGAGAAATGATCACTCTCTTTTCTTCAGAATTGAGAAGAGTATTCTCAGGTATAGGTTTATCACTTTTCCGGACCTGAGGGACTAAATTTACAGAAAAGGAACACCTGGTTTGAGCTTAGTTTTCTCTTTTTCGTGCTCTGGAGCCAAACATGAAAAAGATTCCGAGTGTACTTTGTGTCTTTGTCATGCTCATTAAACACTCAAGAACAAAGCAACGAGTTTATTGTTGTAAGCCCCATTTCTTGTAACCAAATGGATCTTTCCGAGTGATCTTGCTTTCCTTCACACTCGTAAAAATCAAGCTATTTTATGCTGTTATGGAAGGAGCGTTGGGTAGGTGGTAATTTAACCTTTTTCGGACCTTCCCAACTGAGTACGAAAAAGGTTCACCTTTTCTTCTTCCAAAGTTAAGAGAGTTCTTTTTTGGTTTGTTTTATACTTTTTCGGCCTCAAGAGACTAAATTGGATGAAAAAGGACCCCCCTGGAGCCTTCTTTGGAATTTTCAGACTCTCTAAATGTGAAAATACCGCATGAGCATGTACTAGTTCGGGCTCATTAAATCCACGGATCAGTGTATCAAGCATTATTTTCCCATCTCTTCAAGCTTGTTAAAAAATGAAGAGGGAACTGAGTTGGCTTTCCTGGACTCGTTAAAACTTAACAGGGAAGGTAAGGAAGAAGTTTTCTCTTGTTTTCAGTAATGGCAGCATGTCATCCTTGAACATAGCACTCTTTGCCTTCCGATATCCATGTTCCAGTATACACTTGTGTTCAGCTATCACTTTGAGTTTTTGACTCCTCCTCTTGTCCATTATACCTGGGGAATCTGATCATGTCTCCTACATGACAGATAAGTCTAGCTGTTCTATCTATCCATTGTATGCTGCCTTGGGTCATCTCTGTGTCATGCTCACTGTTCAAGGATTATATCTAATGTCTGATTTATCACCTGATCCCATCATTGTTATATCTGCTATCCATTTACTTGTGTCTCCCTTCTTTTTCCCAATTCCTAGTCACTCTTGTGATCCGTTGGAGGATCTATTGCCTTCCCTATCACAGTATGGTTCCGTTTCAGTACCTCCTGATGACAAAGACCTAGATTTTTGACGATGGTACCTCTGGATTCACTTTCATCATTGGTGAACTCCTTTGCTTCAGTTGTCAATTATCATCTATTGGTTGACAAGCTGTTGAATCCTTTCCATGTTCGACTTCAGCTTACCCTTATTCACATGGCTTGGATTGTACTGGTTCTTTGGGATCTTTTATGAAGACCTTAGTTCCTCACTCATGAACTAAGTTGCGCAAGACTATGTTCCATTTCTATATCCGGCTTCGAAATCTTTGAAGACTCATCATTATTGTATTGTGGCTTTTCTCCACCTTTGTAAATACATTGTTTTTACCCGTATCATATGATGTACTCAAATATTGTAAAGGAGCTAGTGTTCCAGTAAATTGAACATAGCATCCTCAGATGTAACTTTGTATATGACATTACTATGTATTTGTTTCAGGTACTCCTTCTGCTCCACTGGATTTCTCAGTTCTCTCCAGAGTTAACTATTATAATGTATTTCGGCCATCATTCCCCTCTGACCTCACACATTAGGGGGCATTTGTTATACACCTGAATGGCACCTCTCCATCCGAGTGCTGATTTCCCTCATGTCGGCACACAAAAGGACACTTATGGATTGAGTTTTCCTATATTCACTATACCTTGGCTTATGATGAAGTACATTCCCTATATACCCAGCTGGTTACTTTGCCATTTTTCCATGTTGAGTTGTAGTCGCGACTCTCTATATTGACAACTCATGCATCATTCATGAGTCTCCTATATAGCAAGTCACGAATCCTTGTATTCACGACTTGCTCTTGTATATAGTCGCGAATCATTCGCTGGTTGCTCTACTATAGACCCGCGAATGGTTTCCTCAACATTAAAACATAAAACCACGCGGTAATGGAATATTAGTTTACTCATTTAACTTAATCTTCTTAACTGCCACAACCTCCCTAACCTTTGAGAACTGCCCCATTTCATCCATATAAATAGAGGCATTGGGGAGGGTGTTGTATAATCATACTTGGAGAGCAAAGTTATGCTGGTGGATTGTTTACAGAAATCTTTGGAGCAGAGAAACTCAGAGTCCTTTGGTGACAGAGGAGTCCTTGTTCAGACATTGGGTTGTAACCTAAACTCTTTCTATTATTGTTAATAAAGATATTACTTCTTCCATATGTGTTTCATATCTTGTGGATTGGTAAATGTTTACATTTCAATATGATATATGATTTGCCTAACCTGCATCTATATATATGAATCATCTTGTACCTGGAAGAGTGTTTATTAACAGGTGAAGGAGGAACTATCCTGGAGACTTTGGAAGTGGATCAGAGAGGGAGAAGATAGCAAGGATCAACCTTCGTTTAATACAAGTAAAACCTGCTACTTTCCTATTTCCTATTCTCTGCTTTTAGAGTCAAACTGTCTGCAAGTCATGAGTATGTTGGTAACCCCCCAAACCTAGGTTATTAGGTGAATTATCCTATACAACACCAATCTTCAGCTTGAATTGTTATAGCACATCCTCAACAACAAGTAAACAATACAAGCATACTATATTTCATGGTGTTAGATCTATTCTAGCATATATAATCAATAATGTAAAAGCATTTGACATATTCCAATGGATACAATATTCATTCAAATACACATTACTGGACAGGAAAAGATATTTTTATTAATATGAATCAGAGATTACAAGTGACAACCACTGACGACACGTCTGCGAATCGGAGAAACTGAATCCACCACTTGGGCCTCCACCACCTCAATCCTCCATCACTTCGATAGCAAGCTTACTAGCAAAAGGAAATCTTGGAAAGAACACAAAAGTGCTCCAAGGGACAAAGGGATGCAGACTCAAGCATAAGTTCTAGAAACAATGGACTATAGTTTCGTTACTCTCAATTCTCTCTTATGCTTTCAATGTCTCAATGGGTTCCTTATATAGCTTTTCAAAGGGATACTGAAAGGTCGAATCCGTGCGATCTCAAGGCATATGGAAGGCCAGGAGTCATATGAGTCGGATCCAAGTCAAGGAATGCTCCAAAAGGATTTGGATTATGTACACATCCTGATGTATGCGACTATAGAGGGAATATCCACGTATGTACGCGGTTATTGGGGAAAAAGCCGCGTATATCACTTTTCTTATGTTTTTAGGGATGGTCAAGGATACATCAAAAGAAAAAAAGTGGTCCATAGGGGCTAATGAGTCTGCAGCAAGACAGGGGAAGGCCATACAATGTGTGATTCACGTAGTGTGGTGAAATCCGCTATAATAGATGCCCCCTAATGTATGAGATCAGAGGGGTTATACGATGGCCAAAATACATTATAAGTCCATCCCAGAAGTGAAGTGATGAAGGTACCCAAATGGAAGACCAGCCACCCAATCAACATAGCACAATAATAAAAATCTGCATATAACTGCAAATACATATAGCAGTCCCGGATACATAAGAGTACAATGGCCATGAATAGGCATGAAACACAATAACACATATGTGGTCATCGCCACGTACAATATACATAGATCAGAATATCCATGATGAAGATATACAAAGGACCATGATCTCCACAAAGGCTGAAGATATACAATAGATCAAGATCTCTATAATGGCTGGAAATGTCTGACATATACTGGAACAAGTCACGAGAGCTGAAATCTCATGAACACTGGCACGATCAAGGATGTAGCATATAGTGGATGCCACCAATATGGAAGGTCTTCTACACACACCGCTATGAGTACATGTCCTACTATGCGAATAGAGGTGTCGAGGTCAAACATAGTAGTCCATAGTCTGATTACCGGTCATTGATGTATACCATTAACAGACGCGCGATCACCCATCAATAATGAAAATGGGAATCAAGGTACTAGAGTGCAAACTAACAAGTGTGAATAAATGTGTTGAGGTCGAACATTTGAGAGAATCCATCGATTAGGGGACATTAATGTATTCCCAAAAATGTCGATGGTGAGAGAACCTGCCACTGATGACTGCAAGTATCAAGGAACTCAAAATGACTCTAGACTCCAATCCCAGAATAAATGATCTGAAGTCGATGGGATGAAATCCACTGGAAGGAGGGGATTAGGGCATCCCCCATCATCCAACACGAGGTACTCAGCAAGGCTGTATAATGTGGAAGGACTCGGTCATAAGGTGCACGAACCAGTAACTGTACCGGGAATGGCCGACATGCAAAGTCAAGATAACTGAGGAATGGTCGACTCAGGCTTCAACTTCCTTCGAACGAGAGCATAACGGAATATGGTGACTGAATGAAGGCAGCATAGACTCGATATCCAAACTGGGACATCTCTATGATGCAGGAGGCATCAATAGAGGCTCCATAAGGACTGGAACCATAACCAGTCGGTGGATATAAAACTCAGATAAACAAGTATAGCTCCTAAAGTCAAACTATAACCCAACCAATGGATGTGATATACAGTGCTCTGTTCAAAGGCGACATGACTCAACAGCTGCCAAAGATAATATCTTTTCTTGTCCAGCTTTTTGGTTTTTTGATTTTTTTGGTCTTTTTCAGTTATTTGAAAATCTTGAAAAAAGAATAAACTAGCTTTATAGTTACAAACTAGGAGGAGACGAGTGTCATGAGGGAAAACAACCTAGTCCCAAGCAGTGGAACATACCTATGCTCAATGCAAGGATACATGTGTAGGATATCGACAATCGGGGGAAAATCCCCTCCCGGTAAAAAGGGAATCAAGCTGCGAAAGATATAAAGAAAAGCTTTGCATGGCTAGACATGAGACAAGCTCGGGCTATATGGCTGAAACGCAATGTCAGGGGAGCCGGCATAAAGCTCAATAATACAGGCAAAGCTCATGATAATGCATCCACAACTTGACACAAGGGAGTCTGGGGAATCATGGCCATCATAAGATCAAGAGGAGTATGAGGCTCTTGCTAAATGTCATGGCAATACTATACAACGAACTCCCACACCCTAAAGGGGGAAACATCGGCATGGGCACCAAATGAAAATAAGGCGCTAACTAGGGTACCCATGTAAGGTGAGGCTCTACCACTCATATCATGCCACTTCTTTAGCAGCAAGAAGGTTCTGTGACATAATAGAGTGGGTTTGTACCTAAGGATATAGTGACATGGTCATAAGGTCATGCAAAATGAAAACGGTGGTGAACCTAACCTATATGCCAATGTAGATGTTATACCTGAGATTAGTATGAACGGGTCAATCCAGAGGCTGAAACGGAACTGAAAACGGTCTTCTACATCATAGATTAGGTCAGAAACGGTCCAAAATGGTTAGAAACGGTCAAAACTATAGGAAAGGGGGTAAAAATTTTCAAATATTTGAAAATTTTTCTATAAATAGTAAAAAATAGAAATCATTTGAAACTTTTACCCATTGGAGCTCTGATTTTCAACTGCAAATTCCAGGAGATCCAGCCGACGGAATTCACAACCGTTTCTTCCAGGTATTTACTCATGTTGTCTGCTTGCATTTCAATATAATTTTTACAAGTTTTCATGGTCAAATGAGTTTTTTAAGGCCAAATCTACATGAGCGTTGCGGTCCACGCGGGTATCGAAGATTTTTCCGCGTATAGGGCTGGCTATATGCGGAAAAGGGGCTAGAAACCGCGTACATACGTGGCTGTTTCCAAAAGAGCCACGTATGACGCCGCGCAAAAGGATTTACAAGAATCTAATGGACATTTGGTCAATTTCTCATGCAGGATGGTGCTAGAGTGGCGAGAACGCGAGCATGGTGAAGTAGAGGAAGCAGTTTGGGCTGACAGAATGGCTCAAGAAGCTCTACGAAGATGTGGACTCTACAAGTTTTGGTGCCTAGGTGGCTTGAGGGCCAAACCAGGACTGCTACAGATGCTAGTAGACTATTGGGATCCAGACTCAGAGTCCTTCTGGATAGACGGCATGTCCCTCACCATTGAGGTGGAGGATATCTACTTTATCATAGGTCTATCTAGACGAGGGGAGATGGTGAACCTTCGTGCCCGAGGAGGGCCAGGTCATGGGCTTACTATCAATGAGTACATAGCTATGTACTGCTACCTAGAGACTGAAAAGGTGGGGAGCCAAGTTCCGACCAACGCTATACAGGTGCTGGGCCTAAAGGCCATACTACTGACGCTGGGCTGGATAGCAGGCTTAGCATCACTCCATCAGGCCTCTCGGCCACTGATGTTCTATGCGGTGGAGTGTATGACACCGACCATCTACGACTAGAGTACTTCACTACTGAGCAACATGAAACATCAGGTTAGTGAGTGCAAGGCAGGTAGGATACGGAACTTCGGGTTCAGCAGCATTTTGAGCACGTTTTTCTTCAAGCATGTTCCAGGATTGAGCCCTAGAGTGGATGTTCCTCTCCACGGGGTACGAGATCCGGCCCAACGACGTTGGGTAGACGCGATGCGTAGACTGGGGGGTGGTAGGGTGGCCAACCCTTATCCAACAGACGTTTTTCCATCGTGGCGATGACAGATTATTGCCATAGATGACTACGCTTATGCATGGATAGATTTCCAGGGAGATCCGGACATGCCATTACCACTAGGATCAGCATATGGAGACATAGGTAACGAATCTCGACCCTTACTCTTTTTTTTTTTTAAATTTTGAATTATTTAATTTTTTTGTGTTTTCTTGATTAATGGAATAAAAAAGACATGGTTTTGGGTGACAATACATAATTACATCTACCATTCATGTGCAGATGTGGGACCATGGCGACCAGAGGGCTTCCCACGTCATAGACGGAGGGGAAGAGGAGACGATATCACCGGTGTGGATGTGGAGCGAACGCTCCAAAGCATCCATACCAACTTCGTGCGACTTACTCACCGGATTCCCATGGCGCAAGTCGAGGACTTGCCTGATGCTATGCAGAGACAGGCGATGGGTGTACCACATGCATGGGTGCATTTATTCGGGTGGCTAGCTAGAGCCATGGTGACATATCATGATCACAACCCTCATCCACCTCCACAGGACTAGACACCTGAGAGTGTATCTATTTTGTACTACCTTGTATATGATGGTGGCTTTCAAAGCCCCAATTTTGTATTATGACACTATGTATTACCACATTTTTTATATATAATTTTTTTTTATGGTGATCGGTTTATTTATTTACATGTGTAAAAATTGTGTTTATGATTCATTTATGATGAATGAAACAAATGCCAATCTAACACATAGTTAGCATATGAGTCAGCAATTTGATTATAATTTCTTGGAATGTGTATATATGTTATACTCTCAAATTGTCGTTCTAACAATCTCACACATAAGAATCTCCTCAATAACGTCAGATCTCTAACATGGTACAAACCATTGAGCTGTGACACTACTAACTATGAATCAAGACGTACCTCAAGAGAGAGAACACCATGCGAAATGGAATCCTGTAGAAGCTCGATAACGGCACTATATTTAGCAACATTGTTGGAAGATGACCGTAGACATACACCTCCTGAAGACAGTACATGACCCATAGGAGTATAAATCACCCAAGCAGCTGAGGCTGAGTGTTCAGTGTGACGGCTTACACCATCCGCGAATCCTACGTAGGTGGAAGATTCCATTGACATCTGCCACAAGAAATGGAAACTAATCACAAACCCGATCACGATAAACAAGACCTAACTATGCAAAAAAGATGTACAATAATATACAACAAGCAGCCTAGGCTAAAGATCATGCATAGTATTTTTTAAGATAGAGCCCATTTCTAGGCTCCGCCAAGGCCGTCCCTTCGTAATCCACTAACTCGTAGGAACCCTTCTCTAACACACGCTTGATCACGTAAGGACCACGCCACATAGGTTTGAACTTCCCTGCCCCCAATGGTTCTTTCGATTGATCCCACAAAAGGACCAAGTCTCCCTCACTAAACACTCTCGGATGGACAGACTTATCGTATTGGGCCTTTATGCGATTCTTATTAACCTCTAGAGTCACCAAGGCATCTCTACGCTACTCATCGAGTTTCTCAAGGTGAACCAAATGCTCCTCTAAAGGCGAAGTGTCTGGTAAGAGTTCCACAGCTAACTTCAACAAAGGAATCTCACATTCAACCGGCAATATCGACTCCACTCCATGAACAAGCTGATATGGAGAAAAACCAGTGGCAGTCTTTACCGTGGTTCGATATGCCCACAAAGCAGGGTATAACATAATATGCCAATTCGTCTTGCTTTGTGCGATGGTTTGTTGGAGAATGGACTTAAGTGATTTATTCACTGCTTCAACCTGTCCATTCACTTGAGGATAGTAAGAAGAGAAGTGTTCTTGCTTATACCCTAACTTGGATGCCAACTCTTCCATCATATGGTTCTGAAAGTGTGAGCCATGGTCAGTGACAAGCTCTCTCGGAATCCCAAACCGATAAATGATTTGGTTGAATACGAAGTGAGCAGCTGTCTCACCGTCGGATTTTACTGTAGGCATTTCCTCAGCCCATTTCGTGAAGTAATCAATAGCCACTATGATACGATGCTGCCCCCCAGCTGAAGCTGGGTTGCAATCCATAAAATTGAGCCCCCATTTGGTGAAGGGACCAGTGGTGATAATAGGGTGTAATGGGGCAGGATTCGAGCACATATTACGTGCGAACACCTGGCAAGGGTGGCACCTCTTGACCACTTCAATACAATCCTTGAAGATCGACGGCCAGAAATAAACCGCTCTCAAAATATTTTGAGCTGTAGAAAGCCCAGATAAATGACCACCACACGCCCCTCTGTGGCCATCATTAAGTACTACCTCAGCCTCATCATGAGTTAAACAACGTCGTAAAAGGGAATCTACTCCATGGCGGTACAAAGTATTGTCCACTATGAGGTAGTTCTTGGAGATGTGACGTAATTGTCATCGTTCATCTCGCGAGAGGTGAGTAGGGGTCCTTTGCATTTGCAGATATACTATGATATCCCCGTACCATGGGTCAGCCGTTGATATTAAGAAAATGTGTTCATCAACGAACGTATCTTCACATACCAACTCCTCAGCCTCGCTCGAAAAATCTGATATGAGCTCTGCAAAGATTAAATATTTCTTCGATTTTGCCGAAACAAATTCAAGATCAAACTCTTGTAGGATGAAAATCCATTTATTAAATTTTCCCCCAATCATCCTACGTGTGAGGACGAACTGAAATGGATTGACATGGGCAACAACCAAGTTTTGGCGAAGGACAATATAATGTCTCAAACACTGCACCGCATGTACGGTAGCTAAGGCAAGCTTCTCGACATGAGAATATCGAATCTCTGCATCAATAAGGTTTCCGCTCAGATAATATATGACATGCTCCTGGAGCTCTTCATCCTCTTGAACCAAAACCATACCAATCGTCTCTAAAGACGCGGCCACATATAATAGGAAATCACGGCTATAATCCAGAGGACTAATCACCGAGGCCTATGCTAGGGCTCGCTTAAGTGCATCGAAGGACTCCTGGGATCGCTCATCCCATTCAAAGGGAGTATCCTTCTTCAGGAGACGCATGAAACCTCTAGTCAAATTGGCAAAATTGACAACAAATCTTCATAGGAAGTTTTCCATGCCTTGCAAACAATGAAGATGACGAATATTTAGCGGGGGAGACAACTGAAGTATTGCCTCAACCTTCAAAGGGTCGACTCTTATACCCTCTTTCGAAACGATAAATCCTAACAAACAACTTGATTTCACATAAAAGATGCACTTATGAGGGTTTAATCTAACAGCATAGTGCCGGCATCTTTCGAACACCAATCTCAAGTGATAAGAATGACGCATCCTCATGCGAGAATGAGCAGTGAGGTCATCCAAAAACACTTCAATAATGGACTTGAGATTGTGGAAGATCAAGGTCATTTCTCGTTGAAACGTAGCTCCGACGTTTTTAAGGCCGAAAGGCATTTTTCGATACGCAAATGTTCCCCAAGGACAAATAAATGCGGTCTTATGTTGGTCCTCGGGTTTAATTTGAATCTGATTATATCCAGAAAAGTTGTCCATAAAGGAGAAGACATCGCTACCTGCACACTCATCCAAAATCTGATCTATAAACGGTAGGACAGGCACGATTTAAATCACAGAGATCAGTTCATATACGGATCGCTCCCTGCTTCTTATCTACCGAAACGGGGTTTGAAACCCACTCCGTCAAGGGAACGGGATAGATGAAACCAGCTTTCAATAGTTTCTCTATCTCTTCCTTTATGGTGGGTTCTTTCCTAGGATTTACCGCGCGTAAACGCTGTCGAACATGCTTAGCGTTGCGGTAAGTCTTAATCTCATGTTCGACAATTCGAGGGTCAATCCCTGGCATCTCATCGTAAGACCAAGCAAAAACATCACGAAATTCCTTGAATAGCTTGGTATACTCCTGAATCTCATCTTGGGAACAATCTGGCCCAATGTAGACATCCTCAACTGTACCAAGATTGCGAGAAATGTTGATAGGAATAGTTGACGATATGTTCGCCATGTTTCCATCAGCCATTTGACCAGGAGAGCTTAATGGAACCATGGGTCTACCAACTTTCTGACTAAGAATCTCCGTATAATCCTCATGCTCCAAAAGGTCAAGCTCTGGAAGGAAGTATGATCTATGATGAAGTTCCTCCCATGGTGGCTCAACTCCCGACATAGCCTCAATAATCGCTTCATCTAAAGGGAAAACCGTATCAAGGAAGTCGTGGGCATGAGAAGACTATACTGCCCATGCTGGCAGTAGATAGGGCTCTTCCTTCTCTGTCTGTGAAGAGGAAGAACAAGGCTCTGCAGCAGACTGGAGATTAGCTTGGTAAGCTATCATGACTACAGGAAACATCACGCTCGTCTCAATGGCCTTACTCAAAGGACTCAGTGAAGGAAGAATCCAAGGATCTCCCATATGACTTGTGCGAAAAGGCACCGATCTCGTAGACGTCAAAGCACCATCGAAACTAGATCCTATCATGAAGACGGGTGCAGGACAACTAAAGGTTCCCATGAGGGACGGATACATGCCTACAGCCACAATCCCAGTTGCCGGTTGGGAATGTTCAACTTTCGGAACCGAAGCTTCCAAAGATGCAGTAACAAGCAGATTCTTGAATGCCATTTGATCAATCGTTACAATCTTCCCATTATGAGGAAAGCATACAACGCGAAACATGGAAGACGCAAAAAATTGCATACTATACATCCAATTCCTTCACAGTAAGAGATTGTAGTCAAGGGGTGCATCAACCACCTCAACCTCTATCGCAACGGTCTTCCCACCCAAATGGAATTTTAGGGAAGGAAGGATACCGTGCGGCCTAAATGATCTCCCATCAAAAGCAGTTTACATGGTCATAGATTTTGACAACTCAGGAGAACCAACACCCTTCCAACAAGACAAAGACATCACCGAAGCAGCAGCACCCTCGTCAATCACAGTGCGCTTGACAATCATATTAAGACATTCTACATGCGCCAAAAGGGACACATACTAGGGCAAGCGAGGCTGATGTCCTACGGTTTCAAATTTGATCACTGAGGAAGAATCATCACCATTCACACCAAGAGCAGAAAGCAAAGCCTTCCTTTGCGACAGACAACTCTGAAGCACTTCCAATGCAGACATCGCACAAGGAGTATGGCCCAATTCCTCGACAACTGAATAATTCTGGGCGTCTCGGGCATTTGGGTTATGACCTGAACACTTAAGTACCCCCTTAGGAATGCGAGGTGCAGCCTCAGGTTTATCCGCAGGTTTCTCAATGCGCAAAGGGGTTCCTGGTGGATCAGGTTCTTTGCCTAGGTTGGGTTGTGATGAAGTATAATCTTTCGCACACGTCACAACTTTTGTGGCACGGACCATATTAATGCACCCATGACCACTAGTTTTAGCTGGATCTTCATCACTAGATTGATCATGGGACTTCGAGTTCATATTCTGGTTATGCGGTAGAGGGTTCGTTAACAGAGCTGGGCCCTGTGCTATGAACTTCGAAGCTTCATCCATTCTAGGGCACAAGTAAGTGAGGTGATTGTCCTTACATAGCTTGCAAGGAAACTTAACCTTACATTTATTCTGCTTGGCCCCCCCAGCATTTTTACCGTTCTTGTCATTATTATTGGTGTTCTCATTTTTATTCCCACCCTTTTTATTATTATTGTTTTTACCCTTTTTTCTATTCCGTCCGGATTGCTGGTTACCCTTCTGGTCGGACAATTGCACAACAAGTACATTCGCCGTTTGGGCAGGCTGAGACGAAGCCGTAGCTTGTCCCAAGGAAGATTGGTTGATTGACAACTGAGCAACTTGTTTCACAACCGAACCTGTAGGTTTCTTACTTGTAATACCCACAATGCCGTCGGAATGTGGTCCAGGTTTGACCTTGGGATCGAAACTAGAACGAGGAGCGTTAGGTATAATCTCATATAACAAACCAGACTGAGCATAGATCAAGTCTAGTTCCTGTGCCCTAAAGATGGCTTGTTCCTCATTCTGCACTCCAGATGTGGAAACATCCTTCGTGATATATGGCAATAAAGATTTGAGGAACCACTCAAGGACGAACTCCGGCGGTATAAAGGCTTTAATTAATCTCTTCCGTCAACGCCACTCCTGAATATGATCAGAAATATGGGTGGCTTTATCTTTCCAAAATGTCAACAAGAGTTCAGTACCAACATCATAGTGCACTGGTAGCTGGAAGTGATTAAGGAAAGTCATCGCAAGGTCATCGAACAAAGTAAAGGCACCCCTAGGTAACTCTATATACCATTTCACCGTAGGCCCTGTAAGGGTGCATTGAAATAGTCTCAAATGGACTGAGTCCTGATGCAATGAATTGGAAGAGAACCATAGGTGGAATGTCGTAACGTGTTCACTTGGATCCTCTCTTGGTTTTCCTTAGAACTTAGGTATGTTCGAAGGAAGCTTGGTAGGGACAGCCGGCCAAGCCGGGTCATGAGCCACAGGATCGTTCATAAGTATTGATAAGTCAGGTAGATTGAGTGTTGTGAGGAAAGGGAGCCTATGATGATGAGGCCTATGGACCGCTCCCTGGTTCATATAGGATTGATTACCACCATGACCTTGGCCATAGTGACCTCCTCCTGTATGACCCGTATAGGGTGGCGTGGAAGTACCATAATGCGGTGGACCTTGACTAGTAGGAGCTACAAAGCCGTAATTAGGAGAGTAAGCAGGTTGTGAATACCCGCCTCCGTAAGGTGAAGAGACCTGTCCATACTGCGTCCCATAATAGGATCCATAGGTCACCGCTTGCGATGCCCCATGAGACACTCCATAGGTAGGGATATACATTCCGAAAGTAGGAATATACATACTAGAAGTAGGGATATATGTCGTGGAAGTAGCAATCTGACCTCTAGAAACATGAACCTAACCTCCCAAAACCATGGGTGGTATGTAGGCTTAAGACACAATTGGTCTAGTAATTGCAGTACGGATCTGACTCGTAGCTATGTGCCGACTCGAAGGACCATGTGAGTAAGGTGGAGAGTTTACATTTGAAGAACTTGGAAGCGAGGACGAAGGAATCTCTATAAGAAGTTATGTACTAGTGCCTATCGCCACTCGTCTGGGACCTAGTATCCCTATCGGATCACTAACTCTAGACCTAGGAGGTATATAAGATGGAGCTTCCACCACTAGGATGGAAGGTGCAATGTGACTAGTACTCCCAAACCTCTCTGCAAGGTAAGGCATGGGATTGCCCCCAGGCATAGTGTTAGGTTCAAAATCGGATTCAGCATGAAATGTCAAATCGTGCATAGGAAAACCAGTCGTAGCATAACTACCATAGCTGGTATTGGCAGGTTCAAAATGAGTCTCTGCGTCTTCCGACATTCCATACCGGTAATGTGTCAACGAAGGGTCAACCCTAGAGTGACTAGGTCTATCATGCATGGTTCCTATCTCCGAAATCATAGGTCCTAACTCAGTTAGGTTGGGTGAAGGGTCATAAGTAGGCGTGAATTCCCCATCGTCAACATGAATGGGAGGAGGTGGCTCAGATGTATCCTCTGAATGATCTCCCCTGGTGTGTGAATCAATGTGTGACATGGTCCACCTGGACTGTCTAGGTCCCTCTCCCAAAGGAGGAGGAGAAGTAGAAGGTGGAAGTCCTGCTAAACGACGAGAACGACGCGGAACCACACCTGACTCCACAATGACTCAAAAAATAGCAAAGACTCTCTATTTACGTCAACCCTAGGCCAACTAGCGTGCAAAGAGCAATCACTAATAAAGTCTAAAGCCAAAAGCAATCAAACAAGGGCTGGATAAGTGAGCTCCTGAATGTGGCCGGTATGTCTCGCCTAGGAGAGGCTTGAGAGGCCCTTGTCACCACAAGCGGAGGTTCGAAACAAATTATTGTGGCCCTCGGCTTCAACGCATAAAGCGAATATGTTGTCCGACCCCAACCTGGACGGGACACATGCAGAATAACCTCTACACGTACCCCCTCAATATCCTAGGTAAGGTCACTAAGGTCACCTCAATATAATCAACGCTCAGGTGAACAGTCGTAGGCGGGATTGACCGTATGGGCAGGGTAGCAAAGCCCAAAACTCCCGAAGGAGCCCCCAGATATGAATACAATCCAGGCTATATCGCCGGTGCTACACAGTTACCGACCACGGGTTATCCCAATCAACAACCGCTCACACTGCCCAGTGCTTGACTCCCTTTTGAGAGGAGCTCCCTGAGAACATTGGTTATACCAAGGATTTCAAAATCTCCCTGGACAGACACCTAGTTGTTGTCATTTAGTGATCTTGGAGAATTAACTTTCAATAAACTATTCCAAGATCCTAAAACCTAAGCTTGTTGGTGCACCCTAGAAAAGAAAAGAGTGTAATTTATTTTAATTAGCGTTGATTTTAGTTGGCTTTATTACTCAAAAATAGGATATGGTCATGCAACTAATGGTGTTATGACGCAACAAGAAGTAAAATGCACACCTAACAATCAATGCAAATGCATTGTGTCCATGAAAACAGGGTATGTGTACTACGTGTAATGCACAATTTCTTCTTCAAATGCTGAATGCAAATTTCCCTATATGAATTCCTAACTATTACTCCAAAGTAAATCTAGATCTAGTGCAAGTACAATGCAAAATGCAAAATGCAATGCATGATGATAAGCAAATGTTTTTGGATTTTTTGAAAATAAAGAGATACAAAAATCAAAAGAATGATTCTACCCACCCCAGACTCTGCAAGCACACCTAAATAGCATTCCAACAAAGCACTAAGGTAAAAGGACTCTAATGCACTAATCTCAAACAAAAAATCAAAGATGCCATGACAAGAACTTTCCTAAAAGAAAAAATTTAGGCTAAAAAAAATGTTTCTGGTAAAAAACAGAGGTATTAACAGACTCAGGCAGTGCCAAAGGAGACTCAGCAACTAACAGAATTCACCCAGCAATCCACTATCTTCCACAAAAAGGTAAAAACCAGGGTATACGCGACTGTGCGCAATGAACCCGCGTGTATACGCGAATCCCAAGGGAAACCGCATGTATACGCGACTGTAAGTGACAAACCCGCGTACAGGAAGAAAAGGATGCATAAGTTCAACATACACAGACAGGCTGAGACTAAATTCACACCAATTAGGCTCTACCAGGCATACATGCCCCCATACCCGACACAGAAACAAGAGAGAGAGAGCAACTCAAATACATTGAATGCCAAGAAATCAACCCCCAAAGGACAATTACTAGGAACTCCCCAGCGAAGTCACCAATTCTGTTACGGAGATAAATTCCTATGGCTTGGGGTACCACAACAGATAGCTAGACTCCATAAATCAATCTTTCCCAATATGCAATAGAAATAAAATATCTAACACTAAAGGATCGAACCTCGTACCTTATTCTGGACGATTGAAGTAGATCCCAGTTGAGCTTTCCAATCTTCATCTTGAATTGTTATAGCACATCCTCAACAACAAGTAAACAATACAAGCATACTATATTTCATGGTGTTAGATCTATTCTAGCATATATAATCAATAATGTAAAAGCATTTGACATATTCCAATGGATACAATATTCATTCAAATACACATTACTGGACAGGAAAAGATATTTCTATTAATATGAATCAGAGATTACAAGTGACAGCCTTTGACGGCACGTCTACGAACCTGAGAAACTGAATCCCCCACTTGGGCCTCCACCACCTCAATCCTCCATCACTTCGATAGCAAGCTTACTAGTAAAAGGCAAGCTTGGGAAGAACACAACAGTGCTCCAAGGGACAAAGGGATGCAGACTCAAGCATAAGTTCTGGAAACAATGGACTATAGTTTCGTTACTCACAATTCTCTCTTATGCTTTCAATGTCTCAATGGGTTCCTTATATAGCTTTTTAAAGGGATACTGAAAGGTCAAATCCGTGCGATCTCAAGGCGTATGGAAGGCTAGGAGTCATATGAGTCGGATCCAAGTCAAGGAATGCTCCAAAAGGATTTGGATTATGTACACATCCCGATGTACGCGACTATAGAGGGAATATCCACGTATCTACACGGTTATCGGGGAAAAATCTGTATATATCACTTTTCTTATGTTTTTAGGGATGGTCAAGGATACATCAAAAGACAAAAAGTGGTCCATAGGGGCTAATGAGTCTGCAGCGGGACAGGGGAAGGCCATACAATGTGTGATTCACCTAGTGTGGTGAAATCCCCTATAACACTTGGGGGATTCACATCCCTTTCCCCTTTTTTCAAATTTCCTATTTTTTGCTCTGGATTAGTTTTATTTATGAAAAATAGTGTACTTTTATTACTTTCATCATATATTCCATATTATAAAGTCAAAGTAACTTTAATACTTACCCCACGAATCTAGATTGAACCGTGAGGTGAAAGAGGATCGTGGTAGATTTAATTAGAGAACATGTGGTTTGTTTGAATATTGTTGCTTCATTATTCACTATTAATTTTTGCAAGCAATCAATTAAAATCAACCCCCTACTTGATTCCCTGATTGAGATCCACTTGGACTGAAAGAATTTCCTGGAGGGTTTCAAAAACACATCGATTAAAATTTACTAAAAATTACAAAGAATCAGGTGTGTATGCTCTGTGTTTTTCCTGCGGTTCATTTGATCAGTCAAGCGGCATCAAAATAAACATGAGTGACTAGATTAATTAGGTTTCACTTTCCCCAATTAACCACTATCAGGAAAAATTCCAATGCCTTGAACAAACCGTAAGTGGTGGAAATATACCCAAAGGAGTGGGATCAAGTTGAAAGTAACCTTGAGGCATCGATCTCTGTTACACCCTAATGGGTGTACTATGAACACAGTATTCGAGCCATGAAGGTTTTTGGACATACTCCAAGTAAACCTCGGGTATATATGGAGTCCCCCTTCTCCTAATTTAATCCACTCATTTTTCATATTAACTTAAAACGTACCAAGAAACAATTGTAAAACATTCACTCCAAGAACATGCAAGCACATTTAATTATTTTACGACTCCATTTTAAGGAACTAGTTATTTGTTTACTTCTTTCGATATATATATTGTGTGTCAGCATTGTGCTTACTTCTGTTTATTTTTCATCTTGCTATCTGTGGTTCTCAATTTTTAATTTCAAACTCCTAAGCAACTTATTCAATTTGATACCATCATACTAAAGTAATTAGCCTTAGTAAGTTAATAGGGTCTACCCTCCTTGGCTTCGCTAATAGTTGAGCCTAAATGGAGGAGTCAAGAATAAGGTGACAACCTTGACTCAAGACTTGTTCCCAAGGATGTACCAAGTGGCTTGAATATTTCTGCCACATCCCCCCTAGGTGTGTGAAAGGCGGCAACACCGATATGCATATACTACAACTTGTATATATGAAGTGAGCTAGAGAAAATGATTTGCAAACTAAATTAACTCAATATAGTACTTATAATGCTAACTCATCGAAGTGAGATCTATTCTATATATGCAATTCTACAGAACCAAAATGAAATGTAATCAAATTATGAGAGCACAAAATGTGCACAACATAGGGTGAAAACCTAAGATCACTATTGAAATACAGAAAATCATACTTTAGAATCTTGAAGCAAATGAAGTAAAAACTATGCATAAATTTTAACTCGCATAAAATGTAACCCATGTGGAAGTGAAAAATAAATATTTTTATTTATTTGATAAAACATTATGTTAATATTTATTATAAAGTTTTTATGACCAAGGATGGTCAATGATGACTATAATTGAATATTTATTTATTTAATTAAAAAGGAGAGACACCTATCCAAAGAAGAGTGTTGTAATATCCTGAATTTTGACCTTACACTAATGGGAAAAAGTCCCATTGCATGTGATGTTGTTTTGATGTTTATATTTTTTATATTACCCATAAGACCCCATTGCACATGAGTATGATGATTTGTTTTCATTTATTGGGCGTAAGCCAATGCCTATATTTTATTTAGCATGTATGTGATTGTATGTGTTGATCATGGAACCTAAAGCACATGATTGATGATAATTTGCATTGAGTGCGAGCTCTAAAACACATGAGTGATTTAACGTTTGTGTTGAGCGTGAGCTATGGATCATATGAGTAACTTGATATTTGCGTTGAGCGGGAGATGTGGACTGCATGATTGATTTAATGTTTATGTTGAGCTCGAGCTCTGAAGCACATGAGTATTTGATGTTTTTGTTCAACACCAAATCTGGAGCACATGAGTTATGAAATGTTTGTGTTGAGCATAAGATTTGAAGCACATGGAAGATAATAATTGGAAGTGTTCAGCATAATCCCTAGATCATTTCAAATTGATGTTGAACATAAGCTCTGGATCATCGAATCCTTGGCCATTGTATTCCTAGGTATATTATGCAAGTACATCCTAGCATTAGTGTTGAGCAAGAGGATCTGGATTTACACTAAGTGTAACTCCCAATTTTTAGCGTTGAGTGTGGGATCTAAATAACGGTACCAAAAATTAATTTTTTTGAGTGAAAATGACTTTGATAAAATGACGACCTCATCTTACTTATTTATTTTAAGTTGATTAACTGATATTTTGAATTTCAGTTTCTCATCAAGCAGTGGAGAACTACCACGATATACGAGGTATTCCAAAATGCAAGGAGGTTTAGAGCTGCATAACCTAGTTGGACATCCCTACCAGAAGGCCTTAATAAAAGGAATGATTATTCGTTAATGAAAGTACCATGTGATTGGGATCATGCTATATGATACCTAAAGTAAATTTTAACAATGATATATGTATATATATAGTTTATATATGTTATGAATAAAAGAGTAAGCATATGTATTAATAATAGTAAGTATAAATAATAAATAAAGAACCTATGTATTACTATTTAATAAAATAATTAAATAAATATTTAATACCTTTAAGAGTCAAAATGGGAACTAGTCAAAGAGTTCCTAAGTTATGTAAAATAAATATTGATTTCACATAAATCAAGTAAAAGATTATTTCAAGAAAATAAATGTTTTTGAATTAACTGAAAATATGATCATTATTTTCCTAAGAATTTTGGAGAGCATTCTCAAAGCAAAAACAATCTGGTTCAAAATATGAATTCCAGATAGGAGAAGCCTTTCCTTTAATATCTCTAGACTAATTTCATGTTGGAACCTGGTCGGGGTGATCTGGATTGAAACAAAGAATGGTTTTGGTTCATGGTTTGGTGGAACGTGGTAGTTCCCAAGTTATTCGGTTGACAAAGGTGAGGTTTGAATTATCAATGTTCTTATTAATTTTGTGGGTTTAAGTGTGCAAGGTCCTAGCCATTAATAAAACTAGGAATTGCAGGTATGAGGTTTCTACCTTCTCTAAAGCTCTTACATATTTTATAACAGTAGGGTTTATTATCTTGTTTGGAAATTTGCACATTGAATGTATGATTCATCTAGGTTTTTCATTTATTTACATAATCTTAGTCTGAACTATTTCTATATAAAATCTAGGGGTAGATTTGATTTTACAGGTTGATTTATTGCTTAATCATTAAAATCAATCGTTACTTGCTAGATAGGAATTTTATAGTTTATAGTTTCTTAGTTTGATTTAAACAAGTCCTAGAATGATTTAATTGTCAAACCTAAATGTAAAATTAAAACAGTGATTTCATAAATCTAGGTAAAGTAAACCTTACTAGTAATTAAAACCAAAACATTATTAAAAACTCTGCATCAAAGCATTTAAAATAACTAATAAACTACGAACTGAAGGAAACAAACTAACCAGAGATTGAATCTCTTAAACCGTTAAAATCAAACTCTCAAACATAAATCTCAAAATGTTTGCAGATTTCCTATTTCCAAAGAAAGCAATTTTGTTTCCACATTATAAATAACCATAAACTTCATATCGTAACACCAATCAAAACATTTAAAATAAAAATTATAAATCCATGCTATGAAAACATATAACATTTCTAAGAATCCTTAACCTATACTAGCCATCAAATGTTGTCGAGGATTGGCCATGGGTATATATGTATTCATATCATAAGTGAAAATGATAAACAATGAATTAAAATGACTAATTACCAAAATAAAATTATCAAGATAGAGTCATTCCCTTCACATAACACTAGTGGAATCTCGTTAATAAAACCATGAATTCACATTAACAAAACCAAGAAGCATGTTCTTACACTTCTGTTCATTTAAATCGAAATGTACCGAGGATCGAATACGGTGATATGCCCAAACCAAAAATATCAAACCACAATTCTAATTCATTAAACAACCTAGTATCAAATCCTATAGAAACAAACAATCAAAATGATACGATTTATGTATTAAGGGTTTGGCCTCTCAGGTTTCCCAACAAGACTTAAATATAACCAATAGTATAAGCAAAACAGAGCTACGCTCTTTACATCAAATTGCACAATCACATTCGAAAAACATAAATACATAAATACAGATTGTGTTTCCATGCCAAGGGCTAAGCCAAGCCTCATTGTTATGGACGCAAGGTAAAACCCATCCACATTAATTAATAAACTCATACATCCATGTTTTTTTTACCACACAGTATCACCATAAGCATACTTTGCATAAAATACATAGTCGAACTATCCATGGTTCCATTGCGAGCAATGTCGCTGTAGATATAAACAAACACATCATAAAGGTAAACACATAGCTTCCATTATAGATAAATAATACCCATTACAGATCATTGCAAAATGATGAATTTATACACAGAGCCGATCCAAGATTCAAACAATCAAACTCTTATCCCCATATGACAAAGCCATGGAAAGACTAAACAGTCACATCCTTGGTGTAATACCCCAGTTTTGACCCCATTTGTGTTAAAGGGAACATGATGTATATTTTGTAATTAATCATGGTGAGGAGCTAAAGGAAAACAGCCCCACCATCAATTCGGTTGTTTTATGTTTCGGCAATAGGGATCGTTGCCGATGGTATATCATGTTGTCCAGCACATTATAGCTTTGGCATCATGTAAATACCCACATCAATTTAATTAAACCTACAGCTAGCTACGATGGTGCAACGTTAAATGAAAAGGGCATTATTCCAAAGGATAAGGAGGGGGGGGGTTTCTAAACCGTTGGGGTCATTGGGAGTTAGCTATGTGTCACAACCAACCCTGTTGTTCTATTGTTAGTTGGGGAAGCGATTTGCTGACAGAAAGACCATGCCTGCTCCCACTCTCCATGACATGTGGATGGTCTTCCCACTAACCAGATCGTGAGTCTGTTCATCTCCTCTCACACGGATAGAGTTAAAGGTTACACATTCCTTTGTTTGGGGGTTCTCCCCCTTCCTCCTTACTCATTGATTGCTAGTCAATGGTGTTCATCCTCTTGATTGCGTATCATTTTTGGGTGTCTTTTCCCCACGAATTGTCTTTTCAGACTACGTATTGTTTCGGTATGTCCATCGTTGTGTGGAGGTTGGAATTTCTGGGATAGTTCAGGGAGTTGTGTTTTGTATTTCCCTTATAGAGTGGATCATGAGCTGAGTTTTTTTGGCCACTGATTTATGGTTACAGTCTCCCCCATGCATTGTTTACTGTTTCTTCCTTTACAATGGGGCATTTGCCAAAGTTTGATGTGGTTTTACCCTATGGATCATCGTTGAACTGTGGTGGTTGTGCTCCTCTGTTCATTTCAGTGTTGTGGGTCCCTACGCTGTGGGGATGGTGGTTTCTTTCCCTTTTTACTTTGGATGTTTTTTTTCCCTTGCGTACAGCTTCAGAGGCTGCTCTTTCCCCTTTTCTGCCTGTGTGAGTTCTCCAGCAATTACATTGGGGATTGTGTGTGCTGTGGACTCATGGATGTGGGTTGGTTGTTGATCTCCACTTTTGTTGGCAGAGTTTTCCCCCATCCATGTGGGGAGTTGGGATCCTTCCCATTCCAGACTATGTAGCTGTTGCCTTCGTTTCTTTGTGATATTGGGGCTATTGTCTCCCCTGGTTTTGAGTTGTCTTGAGGACTTGAGTTGTGTTCATCCTTTTGTTTGAGGTGGTCACACTGTGGTCTTCATCTTCTTCATAGAGCTGTGAACTATTTGTTTTGCTGTGGTATGTAGTGGTTCATCTTCGGACTGATGAGAGTAGGATTAGAGGCTGGGTATTCTTGAGAAAACTAGTGTTTGAGGTCACCAGCTTAGAATTTATCCTTTCCTAGCTCCCTGACGATCTGATAAAACCTACTGTGTGGGATTGACTGATTGGTGTACCTTGGCTATGTGTAAGCCTGCTTTGACTCTTATTTCTTGAGGAATCATACCCAGCTCGGGGGTGGCAGTGTTGCTGAGAGATCAATGAGCATGCTGGCCTATGGTTGGGTGGAATGTTGCAGCGACGTAGTTGGTTGCGAGATGAATTCTTATCAGATGAGTATTCTTGACTATTTTGTATCTGCATTTATATTTACTGATTGATGAATATGATGAACATGTGG
Organism: Pseudotsuga menziesii; assembly: GCA_001517045.1. Classification (NCBI taxonomy): domain Eukaryota; kingdom Viridiplantae; phylum Streptophyta; class Pinopsida; order Pinales; family Pinaceae; genus Pseudotsuga; species Pseudotsuga menziesii. The sequence continues at coordinate 325,469 of LPNX010082328.1, read as the reverse complement.
CATGCTTGAATGAATGTATGTTTTCTTCCGCTATGTATATGAAGGATTATGCATCTTAGTATGTATTATGTTTAAGATTTTTATTTCAGCAATATATGCTTGTTCATGTTCATGGGGCTATTTGCCCATTTGTTTGGTGTTAGTAGCATCCTCTTTGTCGGTCAGAGGGTCGGGGATGTTACACTATGATACAAAACAAATATCAAAACCCAAACCAAATGAAACAACTAAATGATGCACTTCCCCACCCAAAAATAGAGACCTATGTCCAATAAACAAATAGTACTGTAAGGGCATTTCCAATTTCGGGGCTTACCCATAGAATGGCTGCACAAGTAATATATGGTACCACCCTCAAGCCATGCATAAATCCATGCTATGTCACCTGCACAAACCAATGTGAATGCTAACAGGAGTATGAAATTGAAATCATAATCAAACCAAACACTACATTGTGCAGACCAATGACATCGCTTACCTAACGAGTGAGCGGGAAGGCTATTTGGTTTCGCATCATGGCACCAGGGAGCTGTTGATGTATTTATAAGTTCATAATGTTTTCACTTGTATATATTATATTATACCCCGATTTTCCTATCAGGAGAATCATTAATATAATAAAGTCATGTAAATTCATTGAATTTAACCCTCCATTGTAAGTCATGGAAATATTCTTCCAATTGAGTTAAGGTTAACCCTCCTTGTTGATCGGAGGGAAAAGTCCCCACAGTCGAGGGGCACTAGGGTTATTAGACACTTCTAGAGATGTCGTCCTGGTAATTAATTGTAAAATTCAAAAACTAGTATAAATAGAGAGTGAGACTCTCTATTTGACACACACACTTACTCAACTGGGGCGCATTAGTGAGGGATGAAGTGCTCACACAAGTGAGAGAGAGAACAATTTTTGGAGATCATCTTTTCTGTCTTTGGGTTTTACTGCTGCCATTGGTGCTCATTCTATCTCTATCAAAGTTGTGGGCTTTTCTCCTTTGTTATTTCCCCGAGGAAAATTCTTTGTCTCTTGTCTCTTGTTATTATTGTTGTTCATGTTATTCTCTCAAATAAGATCCTAAGATCATATTCCTTAAATGATAAAAATCCAACATGGTATCAAATCTAACCTGAGAAGAAGACACTGTACAGCTGCAGAAGTTAGGGCTTCTTACTTTTTGGGTCTCTCTCCACAATCCATCAGCAAAAGAAGGCTAGGCTAACTCTCCATTAAAGGGCACATCTTTTTGTCGATGCAGAATTTGATTCTCAGCATCTTCAATTTTTGTTGTGGGAAATTAGCGCTTTTTCTAGAAGAGGAATTTTTGAGTGAGCTGGCATTGGATTTCTCTCCTCATCAAAATTCAAGTCTAGAGACCTAGGTTGATATTTTTGGTTGGATCAAACTCTGAGAAATTCAAACCCTAGTTTTACCCCGAGCCTGAAAAACCCTAAAATTCTAAAACAAGTAGTTTTTGTGCATTCACTATATATCAAGATTGAAGACATCTCAGGGCAAAAATTATCACAGGACGAATATAAAATCTTGATGTACCCTATGTAGCAATTTCAGCCTCATATTTTCTATATTTTGGGAGATAGGATTCCTCCAAATTAGGGCTCTAGCTTCTTCCAGGATTCATCCCTAAATATGCCACCCAGGGAGAATTGCGATATTATGGGATACCAAGGTCCAAATGAAATTTCACAAGATGTTCCATATAGGGCACAAAATTTACTTTCTGTGGTAAAAGTTTCATACCATAATGATTAGACAGGGACATGTGACAGTCCATACAAGTTCACTATGTTGAACGATCCTGAAATAAATCACCTTGGGAAAACCCTAATAAGTCCCAATTGGTGAAACCAATTCTAGAAAATCCTTTTGTGTTGGAAAGAGGACAGACGAAGTTACCTTAGTACAACATTTCAGACATAAAGGAGTGGTACTTTCTGAGGTAATACAGAAACAGTATCACGCATTTCTACAGAAGAAATTGGTAAACTAGAGCTTCCTATTCCAGGAGCTTCCCTCCACTTTTTTTGGAAAAAGAGTACATTATACAGCCCGCCTTGAAGATGTGCATCTTTCTATCAAATCATATCTAAAATATTCCAAGTTTTGAAAATTAGGGTTTCTTTGACAAACCCTAGATCAGCCAGATCCAGAACGAGGACGGACACCTCAAATCAATAAGATCTAATCTTTTGCTATTGAAATTTGAGGTTATGATTTCAAAATGACCTATCACACCAGCTTGATGACAATCTTGGTGAAGATGAAAAATTCTGATCATGGAAGTATAAGTTTTCACTGGATCTTGAAGAAAATGAATTGGACACCAACATAAGTGGAGAGGTTCCAATTCCATAGGGAGATGAGGCTAAATAATTACTTAATAAGTACTTGGTCAAGGCCAACAAGATCATTTTTGATTCAATCAAACATCATCTTATACCACAAGTGTCTTCCCTAAATACACCTAAAGAGATGTTTGATTCCTTGACCAAGCTATTTGAAGGGAAGAACATAAATCAAAATATGACTTTGAGAAAATAGTTGAAGAATGTGAAGATCCAGAATACAAAGACCATACAGTCATACTTTACAAGGGTTTCTCAATTCAAATAACAACTTGAAGCAGTAGAAGAAGAAGTGGATAATGCAAAAGTTGTGATAACCACATTGAATGGACTCCCAAGATCGTGGGATTCATTCATTCAAGGAATTTATGCTAGCAGGAAGTGATTACCTTCAACAGACTCTAGAAAGAGTGAATAGAAGAAGAAGTTTGACTCATAATAAGAGAAGAGAAGATGGGAGAAACTGAAGATCTATCTCTCACAATTCAAAGAAGACCCTTCAAGCGATGAGAAATAAGAAGAACTCAATTCTTGAAGAACCTATTATCCATCTTAGCATTTGGATAAGAAATGATGCTATTATAGATGAAGAATATTATGAAGCTGAAAGAACGAGTCTACCCACAAAAAAAATAAATATAAGTATTCAATTGTCATTTCATGATATTGTTTTGTTATGCATTTTTTTATATTCAGTTGATGTGTTATGTGTGATAGAATGTTTGCATTAATGACAATATTCTACTAATATGCATGTGATGGGTAAGTATCTCATGGTGCCACACAAATATCCATTGCTACTTATCTAGAATGAAACCTCTTTGCTTACATATTGGATTAATGCACAATCTCAATGATTTCTTGGTAGAGATGGAAGGCATCTAGAAAGTTTCCATGAGATATGGATGAATGTTGTATTCGCTAAAATAGTTACATGATTATATATTTATGCATAATAATTTACCATTATGAATATGCATTATGAAATGTTTCCAATCATACAATTAGTGCATTTTATTTGTAAGAAAGATCGTGTACAATCGCCTACAAACAAAGAAGGATGAGACTTGTTCCAAAGAACAAGTTACGACAATTCAAGAAATAATCCAAGATAAAGAATAATATGATGATACTTTCAAAGAAAGAAGAGATTTGAAACACAGTGTAGTTATGCGACACTGTTGAGAGACATCATTGATGCAAATCCTTCCAGCTATGAAGAAGTAGCCAAGAAGAAAGGGAAAGAGAATACCAGTTCAAAAAGAATGATGTCTAGGATGCAATATTGAGACCTAAAGGGAAGTCTGTAATGTATTCCATATGGATCTACATAATCTAGCATGTAGTAGATGGCAACATTGTGGGATACAAGGAAAGATTCATAGCACGAGGCTTCTCACAGAAAGAATCCATAGACTACGAAAAGACATTTACAGCCACTGGAAGATAAGATGCATGAGAGGAAGAATCATGTGTGAAAAATTAAAGAATCCCTTGTATGAGCTCAAAAGGAACTTATAGGATAACACATACATGAGGAGCTTGAATATCACCTAGAGTGATGAAGATCTTAACCTTAGCTACAAGGTTGAAAATAAAATCCTATAGAGGACGAGAAGCTCACAGATGGGTGCAATAAGAATGCTTTCAAGATAGAGGATCTTGGTATCCAATGAACCTAGAACGATACATAGAATATTAGTAGCAGAGGAAGCTACTTGTCACTCTGTATAGAATTTTTCAATGCATAGAGTACAAAAGACAAAGGAAGAATGATGCTCCACTTCAGAGCGACTTATTGCAAAAGATATTTAGGTTCTACGTGATACAACATGATGGACAACTAACTGATGACTCTAGGATTTACTAACAGTAAAGCGGATTCCAACCTTTTCTTCAAGATTGAGGGTGGAATACCAATGATGTTGTTGTTATATGTCGATGACTTGTTCCTCATAGAAAAGAGGAACTCATTAAAGTTGCAAGAAGGAGACTTACTACCGAGTTCGAGATGAAGGACTTGGGTAAGATGCACTACTTTCTGGGATGGAGGTGTGGTAGAATACAGATGGAATCTCCCTAGGACAAGGGAAGTATGGAGTAGAGATTCTGAAGAGGTTCGGTATGATCCACACCTATGGCATCAAACTTGAAGCTATTGAGTGATGCTTCATCAGAGTCGGTTGCTTCTACGATGTATCGTTAGATGATTGGGTCTTGATGTACCTAATGAATACGAGACCATGTATTTGCTTTGCTGTGAACAAATTGAGCCAGTTTCTGACAGATCCTAGACACGTTCACTTAATTGCTACAAAGCATATTCTGAGGCACCTAAAGGGAACAATTGATTATGGGCTTAAGTATGAGGTGAATCAGAAGATTAACTTGGAAGATTATGTGGATTCAGATTGGGGAGGCAGTGCCATTAATAGGAAGAGAACTTGAAGCTATTTCTTCAGTATGGGATCGGGTGTGATCTCTTGGTTTAGCAGGAAGCAATCCTATGTGGCACTAAGTATAGCTGAAGCAAAGTATGTTGAAGCTTGTTTGGTTATTTGTGATGCAGTGTGGCTGAGGAAGCTACTATTCGATTTGTTTGATCTCCACTTGGATGCTACTTGTATATATTGTGACAACCAGAGTTGTGTGAAGTTGTCAGAGAACCCAGTATTACATGAAAATTCAAATAATATTGAGATCAGATATCACTATATCAGTGATATGGTGCAGAGAGGAGCAGTGAAGCTCCTGTAAGTTGTGACGGACGAAGAGATAGCTGATGTGTTGACCAAGCCATTATCTAGAGTGAAGTTTGAGTACTTGAGGGAGAAGCTTGATGTTCTCCATCTCAAGGTTCCTTCCAAGGGGAAGTGATGAGTCTATGATCCTTTCTGACATGGTTATAGGATTGGTTCCTTCCATGGTCAAATGTAAGTGCAGATCTATTCTAATATTATTGCGGGATTGGCTCCCATATGATCAAATGTAAGTGTAGAGAAATTATGATATAACTGTGGGATTGGATCCTACATGATCAGATGTAAGTGCAGAGCCATTCTGATATGACTGTGGGATTGGCTCCCACATGATCATATGTAAGTGCAGATCCATTCTGATATGACTATGAGATTGGCTCCCACATAATCATATGTAAGTGCAGAGCCATTTTGGTATGAATGTGGAATTGGCTCCCACATGATCATATGTAAGTCCAGCGCCTTTCCATAGACGATAGTAGGTGTGTCCTATCATACTGATGGTTGTAAGTGATAAGCCTTTCCAAAGATGATAATAGGTGTGTCCTATCATGTTGATGGTTGTAAGAGCTAGGCCTTTTCATAGATAGTGGTAGGTGTGTCCTACCATGCTATTGATTGTAAGTGCTGGGCCTTTTCATAGATGGTAGTAGGTGTGTCCTATCATGCTGGTGATTGTAAGTGATGGGCCTTTTCATAGATGATAGTAGGTGTGTCCTATCATACTGATGGTTGTAAGTGATAAGCCTTTCCATAGATGATAATAGGTGTGTCCTATCATGTTGATGGTTGTAAGAGCTAGGCCTTTTCATAGATAGTGGCAGGTGTTTCCTACCATGCTATTGATTGTAAGTGTCGGGCCTTTTCATAGATGGTAGTAGGTGTGTCCTATCATGCTGGTGATTGTAAGTGTTGGGCCTTTTCATAGATGATAGTAGGTGTGTCCTATCATGTTGGTGAATGTAAGTGCTGACCCTTCCAACATGGTTCTTGGATGTGTCCCTCCTATGGTTAGATGTAAGTGCTGGGCCTTTTTGTCATGGTGGTGGATGTGTTCCTCCCATGGTCAGATGTGAGTGTTGGGCATGCCTTTCTAACATGGTAGTGGATGTGCTCCTCCCATGGTAATATGTAAGGGCTAGGCAAGCCTTTTTGACTAGGTCAGATATAAGTGCTAAAGAAGATGAGGATCTACATGGAGGCTATGCCTACAACCAGCGCGAAAAAGGGGTGGTTATGTAGAACCTCATGTGACGAGTAGAATTGAGAGATAGCACCATTTTTTCATGATGATACAACAGTGATGATCTAGACTTGCTGAAGATCTAGTGTTGATCCAACTTTGATGATGATCTAGTGATGATTCATCTTTGATGATGATCCAGACTTGATCCAGAGAAGAAGACTTGTGATGATTAATTGTGTCAAGAAAATACCTTCCTAGTTAAGAGGGAGTGTTGATGTAGTTGTAACTTCAGAATGTATTCACTTATATGTCTTGTGTTTTACCCCAATGTTCCTATTGGAAGAATCATTAATATAATAAAGTCATGTAAAGTCATTGAGATTAACCCTCCATTGTAATTCGGGGAAATAGTCCCCACAATTGAGTTAAGCTTAACCCTCCTTATTGATCGGGGTGCAAAGGCCCCACAGTTGAGGGGCACTAGGGTTATTAGACTCTCCTAGAGATGTCGGTCCTGGTAAGTAATTGTAAAAGTCAGAAACTAGTATAAATAGAGAGTGAGACTCTCTATTTGACACACACATTCACTCAACTAGGGCGCATGAGTGAGAGAGGAAGTGCTCACACAAGTGAGAGAGAGAACAATTATTGGAGATGATCTTTTCTGTCTTTGGGTTTTACTGCAACCATTGCTGCTCATTCTATCTCTAAGGTAGTTGTGGGGTTTTCTCCTTTATGGTTTCCCCAACGAAAATTATTTCTATCTTTTGTATCTTGTGATTATTTCCGTGCATGTTATTCTCTCAGATAGGATCCTAAGATCATATTGCTTAAATGATAAAAATATAACAGGATCATGAGACCAAACATACACCATGCAAAATCAAATGATTTACAAACCCTACCGAGTGTTTCAGGCTTCTACCCATGCTTCCCATGTTGATGTAATTGTAACTTCAGAATGTATTCACTTGTATTTCTTATCTATTGTAACCCGATATTTATTCTGGGATGTACTTGTGTCATGTCATGGCCCGATGTTCCTATTGGGAAGGTCTATAATGTAAACAAGTCATGTCAAGTCATTGTGGGTAACCCTCCTATTGTCTAAAGGTTAAAGTCCCCGCAGTTCCAGGGCACTAGGGTTATTAGACTCTCCTAGAGAGGTCAGCCCTAGTAGGGTTTTAGTCATGTCAGGAATTAGTATAAATAGAGAGGTGGCCTCTCTATTTATCACACAACTCATCCACACTCAATTGTAGCACATAGCTAAGGAAGAGAAAGACAATGGGGCAAGGAAGAAAAATGTTACTGCTGTTAGGAGATCATCTTACTATTTTGGGTTTCTCTTTAGTGTTGATTCTATATTTGAAGAAAGTTCCAGGGTTTTCTCCATTTATGGTTTCCCCGAGGAAAAACACTGTGTTCATTGTCTCTTGTGTTTGATTGATGTGCTTGTTGTTCTCTCAGTTAAAGATCCTAATGAAATGCTAGCTTAATGTTTAAAATCTAACATGGTATTAGAGCTAACCTGAGAAGAAGACACTATGCAGCTACAGGAACTAGGGCTTCCTATTGTGTGGATCTCTCTCCACTAATTTTCAGCAAAATTTGGGTGGAATAACTCTCCTCCCTAGGGTGAATCTTTCTGTCGAAGCAGAATCCAATTATGATGTTTTTATGTTTTGGACCCGACACTACTACCATAAATTAGGGCTTTTCACAGAAGAAGATTTTTTTAGTGAGCCTTGGCCTGGATTGATCTCCTCCCCAAAATTGAAGTTAGGGATCAAATTCAAAGCATTTGGTTGGATAGAACTCCAGAAAAGCAAAACCATAATCTTCTCTTGAACCAGCACTGCAGGATTTGAGCTCCAAATCCAGATTCAACATCTTGACCTGGTAAGATCTAAATATTTTGTATTTCCATTTGAGGTTCTCAATTAAGATGTCTCATCATACCAAGCTTGATGAAAATCTTGAGGGATATAATAACTTCCGATCCTATAAGTATAGGACCTCCCTAATCCTGGAAGAAAATGAGTTGGACTCCTATATCAGTGAGGAGGTTCCAGTTCTAGAGGGAGATGAGGCCAAGGCCTTACATAAGAAGAAGGTGGTTATGGCAAAGAGGATCATTGCAGATTCTATCAAGGATCACCTCATTCCATAGGTGTCCTCCCTCAAGACACCTAAAGCCATGTTTGATTCCCTAACCAAACTATTTGAAGGGAAGAATGTCAATCGGAAGATGACTCTAAGGAACTAGTTGAAGAATGTCAAGATTCAGAATGAGGAGACTATCCAGTCATATTTCACAAGGGTCTCCTATATCAAAGAACAACTAGAAGCTGTAGATGAAGAAGTGGAGAATGCAAAAATTGTGATGACAACATTGAATGGCCTCCCTAGGTCATGGGATTATTTCATCCAAGGTTTCTGTGCTAGAAAGAAGTTGGTCAAGTTTAATAGACTGTGGGAAGAATGTTCTCAAGAAGAAGCTTAGATAGCAGCTCAAGAAGAAAAGATGGGAAGTGAAAATCAAGATCTCATAGTACACTCCAAGAAAGAAAGAAGGGAAATTCATCATCACCAAGGTAAGCATTCTCATCAGAAAAATAATGTTGTAAGAAGGGATTCATCTAGACTCAGATGTTATACATGTGATGAAATATGACACTTTGTTAAGAATTCTCACAAGAATAAGAATGGATCCAAGAAGAAGAGGAACTCCAAAAGAAGACATCATGCTCACACTGCTGAGGATGATGATCCTCCAAGGAAGAGGGTAAAACAAGAAAGTGAAGACTCTTCAAGTGAAGATGAATATGTTCTAATCTCTGCTCTCATGGGAACTATCACTCATGGAAGCAAAGATTGGATTATTGAGAGTGGGGCATCCAAGCATATGGCGGGTTTCAAGGAATCCTTTGAGAAACTATCTTAACATAATTCACCCCATAAGGTGAAGCTTGGGGATGACTACCAATATCAATCTAGACTCCAGAAAGTCTATAAAAAATGAAGGATGTTGTAGGAGGAGCAAGTCGATAAGTCGACTTGAATGAGAGCCGACTTAGTCAATCAGCTGACTAAGTCAGTCGACCAACTAAACTAGAGATTAGGTCGGCCACCTAAGATCGTGTCGGTTCACCGAACCGATAGGTATTTATTTTGTAATTTTTTTGTAATCATATATATTAGGATGTTGAGCCAGATGAGAACCTAGTTCAGTTCTCTATGTTGTATGGACTCATTTATGTAATATAATCTATCAATTCAACTACCTGTTCTTGTCTCTTCTCTCTATCTTATATGTATGTTTTAGTTTGTATTATTGGTAACCTTATGTGATCTGTGAGATTACAACATTTCTTATGTTGCTAAAAACCAAAATACCAGTACCAGCGATGGCAAAGAAGAGCAACTTCTCGATTGAGGAGCCACTAACCAACCAAGAAAAAGGGGAAGACTATGAGCTAAACCTCCATATCAACACCTTTGTGTCGGAGGAGACACCAGTTGAATCCATCGTACGACTTCAAATAATCATCAAACCCCCGATAGCACAGAGGGCCGAACCATAGCCAGAAAAAACCTAGCCAGAGCAATAGGTATTTACTCTGGCTGCAGAAAGTCTCATCCTGACCCAGGAGCCAGGGGGAGAGACAGAGCCAGAAAACCCATAGTATGTTGTCAGAAAAGGCATCATTAGAAATTTTTTGAAAGAGATATCAGCGTATAGGAAGAAGTTAAAAACACAACAACAACAACAAGGGAAAGGTAAGCATAAGCTTATCATCGTCGACTCATCAGAAGAAAAGGAGGAACTGGCAGCCATGGCCCTCGACATCATAGAGGATTCCGTAGCAAATAAGGTGTCGGTCGAAACCCAATTCCAAAGATTTGTCGAGGAAGGAGCAATAGCGGGTCGACCAAAGAAAGCTAAGACCACCCACATGATGACACCTGAGAACTTCGTCGATCTTATGTCTATGTCCCCACCCCCATCACCGACGAAAGTAATTGAGGAGAAAGTACTGGCACAGCAGTCAGTAAGCCCCCTTGACTTGTGAAAAAGTGCGATGTTGGAAGCGATGAAGGAAAAATTCGATAAAGACAGAGATTTGTAGGCATTTATTGAGAAATTGCTTGAGATAGTTATGTCGGCCCAAAAGATATCCACAAAAGCACCTCTCTTCGAGGTTGGGGGATACCAACTAGGACATGAATTCCAGTCCTGCACCTTTGCCACTATCACTTCAAATTTTGAGCGAAATCATGACAAGGAAGCTGAAGTGACTACATGTTGGACTGCAACTATCACTTCGACCGTACCCCAAACAGACCAACCAGCCACTGTACCGACTAGAGGAGAAGAAACTAAGGAGGACATAGCTCAACAAATTAAGCAAATGGTCTTCGACTTAGACTCACCTCCCTACCCTGAAAATACACCACTCACCCACACTTCCCCCAACCCAATCACCCCCGACCATTCGCCCACTCCATCACCACCACCACCATCTCCACCACCACCACCACCCCCTGACTTAGAGAAAACCCCACCACAACCAGTTGTACACCCTACATCTAAACAACTAGAAGTAGTAGTCATCCCACCTCCCCAACCAGAGAAACCATCAACCACTCTCCCAGAAACCAAATATCCCGACTCGACTTTTGCAGGTACACAGATGACGACACAAGTAGAGAAGGAAAAGCACAAGAAGAGGAAGGAGAAATAGAGGAAGGAACATCATGGATAGCCATCAAAGGTCCATATCAAACTGAAAGATGCAACTTCACTAACCGACGCAGAGCTAGGACAACTCCTCAAGACCCTAGCAGGCGAAACAAAGACGAGGAGCAAGCAGAGATGTAAGGAACTCGATGACAAAGTCACAAAACAGGTCAAGTTCCTCAACAAATGTAGGAACCTAGCCCATTCAGTCATGCCAGGCCCCGTAGAGGTTGACACAGACAAATTTCTCAAAAGGGCGTATCAGCTATTTGAGAGCATGGCGTCGGCACTTCAAGCTCACATTTAGGAAACAAAGGAGGAACAAAAAGAAGAAACTTCCATACTCCTAATGGCACAACACACTGCCTTCACTGAAGCTTATAAAGTGCTGCAAGATCACATGGAAGAGTATGTCATAATTGAAGAAATATTGAGAGACTGGACTGCTTACTACGGGCAAGTCTATCAGCAAAATTGATATACCCGACAAGGGATCCAAGCATTGGAAAGCAAGAAAACCACTGAGGAAGGACTCAGGACCATAATAGAAGAACAAATTGCGCTTGAAATAGCCAAGCTGTAGAGACTTGAGAGGGAAGCGCATCAGTGGGTGTAGCAAGCTATTTAGAAAAAGTCAATATCATCTATCCATAGATGAAACAACTTATTGAGACTAGAGAGAATAGCAGAAGTCTCCATTTCAGAAAATATGACGATTTTTTCAATCCTGACCACACTTACCATCAACATCTAGAAGATTTTGCAAATTTGGACAGATTTCCAACATCAACTCACAGTAACAACCCCATCCATTGTCGAAGTCTGTGTACATAAGCGACTGACCATCAGACTTCACAGCCCATGAAGACCAGGCACATCACAGTAACTATTGAGACAAGAAGAATTTTTTGTACCTCCCTGTTTCTTCGGGATGAAGAAATGTTTTTTTCATGGGGAAGATGTAGGAGGAGCAAGTCTATAATTCGACTTGAACAAGATCCGACTTAGTCGATCAGCCGACTAAGTTGGTCTAGCAACTAAACTAGAGATTAGGTCGGTCAGCTAAGGTCGTTTCGGTTCACCGAACTGATAGGTAGTTATTTTATAACTGTTTTGTAATCATATATATTAGGCGGTTGATCCAGATGAGATCCCAGTTCAGTTCTCTATGTTGTATGGACTCATTCATGTAATATAATATGTTAATTCAACTACTTGTTCTTATCTCTTGTCTCTATCTTATATGTATGTTTTTGTGTGTATTATTGGTAATCTTATGTGATCTGTGAGATTACAACAGATGTCTTGTTTGTACCTGGACTGAAGAAGAATATTCTATCCATATCAGCATTGGATGAAAAAGGCATGAGGGTTGCATTTGTAGATGGCCAAGTCCTCATGTGGCCAAGAGGAAAGACTATTGATAATGCAATAGTGATTGGGGAACACAAAGGAGGCTTATAAAAGCTGAAGGGCCATCCAGAACATGCTATGGTCCATGATATAGTAGAGCCAAATGAACTTTGGCACAGAATGCTTGCACATGTGCATTACAGAGCACTACCACTTGCAAGCAAAGCTATTGAAGGTCTTCCAGAAATCCAAGCAAAACATGAAGGGGTCTACAAAGTATGTGTGAAAGGAAAGAACAAAAATAAGACATTTCCAAGTAGCGAAAGCAAAGAAAAAATAATCTTGGAAATCATCCACTCTGATGTATGCAGGCCATTGTCATCATGTTCACTAAGCAAGTATGTATACTATGTTTCTTTCATTGAGGAATTTTCTAGGAAGACATGGAATTACTTCATGAATAACAAAGATGAAGTTTTCAGCAAGTTCAAGGAATTCAAAGCCTTAATCAAGAACCACATAGAAAAGAAGATCAAGACCTTTCAATCAAATAATGGCAAAGAATTCACATCAAATGAATTCAAATACTTACGCAAAGAATCAGGGATTAAGAGGGAGTTATCCACTCCTTACAATCCACAATAGAATGGGGTTGCAGAAAAGAAGAATAGAACCATCATGGAACCTGCAAGAGAAATGCTTCATGAGCAAGATCTTCCTATGCATCTATGGGTAGAAGAAGCTAGAACAACGGTGTATGTATAGAACCGTACTCCACACAGAGTACTCGAGAACAAGACTCTTGAAGAAGTCTTCTCTGGAAAGAAACCAGAAGTCGGCCACCTCAGAATATTCGGTTGTCCATGGTACATATACATTCCAAAAGAGAAGAGAGTAAAACTATATCCTTCAGGAAATAAGGGTATATTTGTGGGATACTCTGAAAGCTTGAAGGATTACAGAAAATACTTCCCAGGATTCAAGAAGATCGACATTAGCAGGGATGTAACATTTGATGAAGACACAGCTTACAACAAATCCAGAAAGAGACCTGCTGAAGAGACTAAACAAGCAGAAGCACCCATAATTCATGATACAACCATGAAGGAAGAAATTCAAGAAGAAGATTGAGAATTTGAAGAACCACAAAGAGCTATAGATCCACCTCAGGAGAAGAATCCTCACAAGAGGAAACCTGCTTGAGTACGAGAAATTATCCAAGGTGCGGAAAGATATGCGGCTCTAGAAGAGAATCATAAAGAAAGAAAGAGAACCAGATCTTGTTCCGAATATGTAGCTTTACTATGTAATGTTGTCAATAAAGAACCTTCCAACTATGAAGAAGCGACAGAACGGAAAGAATGGAAGGATGCTATGATTGAAGAGTATCAATCGATCATGAAGAATGATGTTTGGAATGCTATCCCAAGACCAGAAGGGACGTCGGTTGTAACTTCCAAATGGATGTACAAGATCAAGCTTGTTGTATATGGTAGCATAGAGAAATATAAGGAAAGATTTGTGACTCGTGGTTTCTCACAGAAAGAAAGAATAGATTATGAAGAAACCTTTGCACCTGTAGAAAAATACACTTCCATCAGATCAATACTTGCTTTGGCTGTAGTAATGAAATGGAAGATACACCAAATGGATGTCAAGATTGCTTTCTTGAATGGTGTAGTGGAAGAGGAAGTGTACGTAGAACAACCACTTATTTTTGAGACACATGATAGGGAGTCTCATGTGTGTAGATTGAAGAAAGCCCTGTACGGTTTGAAACAGGCAACCAGGACATGGTACGGAAGAATTGATAGATTTCTATCTAGTTTGAGCTTTACCAAGAGTAAAGCAGATTCCAACCTTTACTACAAGGTTGAAGATGGCAACCCAGTTATGCTTCTAATATATGTAGATGATTTGTTTGTAATAGGTATGGATGGGTTGATTGCTGATACAAAGAGAAAGCTTACTACCGAGTTTGAAATGAAGGACTTTGGTATGATGCATTATTTTCTAAGTATAGAGCTGTGGCAAAGTGCAGATGGGATTTCCCTCAGACAAGGGAAGTATGCAGTAGAGATCCTGAAGAGGTTTGGGATGATGGACTGCAAGGCCATGACCACACCTATGGCATCGAACCCGAAGCTATTGAGTGATGCTTCATCAGAGACGATTGATGCTATGATGTATTGCCAGATGATTGGGTCCTTGATGTACCTGATGAACACAAGACCAAACATTTCCTTTGCTGTGAACACCTTGAGCCAATTCTTAACAGATCTAATGCATGTTCACTTGATTGCTGCAAAGCATATTCTGAGGTACCTGATGGGTACAATTGATTATGGGCTCAAGTACGAGGTGAATCAAAAGATTAACCTAGAGGGTTATGTTGATTCAGATTGGGTAGGTAGTGCCATCAATAGGAAGAGCACTTTAGGGTGTTACTTTAGTATGGGATTGGGCGTGATCTCTTGGTTTAGCAAGAAGCAATCCTGTGTGGCACTGAGTATAGCTGAAGCAGAGTATGTTGCATCTTGTTCAGCTAGTTGTGAGGAAGTATGGCTACTGAAGCTACTGTCTATTTTATTTGATCTCTAGATGGATGCTACTTGTATACATTGTGAAAACCACAGTTACGTGAAGTTGTCAGAGAATCGAGTGTTTCATGACAAGTCGAAGCATATTGAGATCAAGTATCACTATATCAAGGATATGGTGCAGAAGGGAGAAGTGAAGCTCCAGTATGTTGCGATGGAGGAACAAATAGCTGATGTGTTGATGAATCCATTGGCTAGGGAGAATTTCGAGTACTTCAGGGACAAGCCTGGTGTTCTCCAGATCGAGGTTTCCTCTAAGGGAAAATGATGAGACCCATAACCATTCTGACATGGTGAGAGGATTGGTTCCTTCCATGGTTAGATGTAAGGGCTAAGCCATTCTATCATGGTGAGAGGATTGGTTCCTTCCATGTTAGATATGAGTGTTGAATCCATAGCCATTCTAACGAGTAGGTTAGATGTAAGGGCTGATCCATTCTATCATGGTGAGAGGATTGGTTCCTTCCATGTCAGATGTGAGTGCTGGCCATTATGGCAAGTAGGTCAAATGTAAGGGCAACTGCCATTCTCTGGGAGAATGGAGGCACCTGGTCAATTACCAGGTAGCTCCAGTTTGGGACCGGGGGCCATTCTGATATGACTGTAGGATTGGTTCCTACAAGATTAGATGTGAGTGCATGCCTTTTCGAACATGTATGTTGGATTGGTTCCTCGCATGTGTTGACTGTAAGTGCAGAGCCTTTCTTGATCATTGGTTGAACGGATGTAAGTGTTAGGCCTTTCCTGATCATTGGTTGAATGGATGTAAGTATAGAGCCTTTCTAATCATTGGTTGAACAGATGTAAGTGCAGAGCCTTTTGGCATGGAGGATTGGTTCCTTGCATTGCCAAGTGTAAGTGTTGAGCCATTCTGATCATTAGTTGAATGGATGTGAGTGCTGGGCCTTTTTGACAGGGTTGTGGGCTATGTTACCACATGGTAAGATGTGAGTGCTGGGAATTTCCTTTTTGATATGATTATAGGATTAGTTCCTACATGATCAGATGTAAGTGCTGGGTAGGACATTCAGACTTAAGTGTCAGATATAAGCGTTGAAGAAGACCTACATGGTGGCTAGGCCTACATCCAACATAAAAAATAGTTAGATCTGTAGAAGTTCCTATGACAATAAGAATCATGAGATAGTACCTATGAAGATTTAGTGTTCATGATCTAGCAGAGATGATCTAGATCGAGGGATGATCCAGATCCATAGATGATGCTCCAGAAATGATCCAGATCCAGTGATGACGATCCAAATTGAGTGATGATCCAGAGGAAAAGATGTAGATGAATTGAATATGAAGATGAATTGAATATGAAGATGACTTGAAGAATGCAGATGACGAGTTGATCCAGAGAAGAAGACCACTGATGAAAATTGTGTCGAGAGAATACCTTCATAGTTAAGAGGGAGTGGTGATGTAATTGTAACTTTGGAATGTATTCACTTGTATTTCTTATCTATTGTGTCACATACCCCAATTTTGTAAAATTATGTAATTTGTTTTATTATATTTCTGAGACATTATGTTAAATTTAATCCTAAGTAGGGATTGATGACTCAGCAGAGTCAACAGTAATGGAGTGTAATTCAGAATATTTTATTATCAATAAATAAATTATGGAGACAACAGCATGGGAGAGTTGTTAAAAGAGGTTACTGGTCAAACTGGTGGATGGAACTAGGTGGAAAGGAAAAAAACAAGTGGCAGCATCCTCAAACACTTCCTAAGTTGTAGGTGGCAACTTCCCTATATTTGGGGTCATGATTCCCCAAGAAAGTGGAATTAGAGCAGGTGTCTCATTAAATCACAGTTAACCCAACAAAGACCTAGGCAATCTTTTAAAAGTACTCAATGAAGAGAGCTGAGGCTGCTCAGATTTTATTCCAGAGAGAATTCATTCAGGTGAATGTTATTCAGGAATTTCATTGAGGAAAGAGGGAAAAATAGTAAGGAAGTGTTCTGAGTGGATTGCTGCAGTAACTTGATTTTATTTACAGCTTTTAGCTTGGAGGACTGGCTGATAAGTTCTGTATTCATACTGATTTTGAGGACTGGTATCTGACATTGTTGCACCTAGTTCCAGTCAGGGAGACCAGAACAAGCTTGGGGGTCCTGAGAAGTCGCTGTCTGAGCGCTCTCCAGGAATTGGTAGGGAGGAACGGCCTCCCATTGCTGTTGTTGTCCATAGTTAAACAGGTTATGTCCCTTATTTCTTTATCTTTAGTGAGTATGAATGTATTCAAGTTATGTTTATTATTATATGTCTGAAGAGTTAGTTAATTTTAGTAAAGTTAGTATCTCAGAATATCAGTAGTCTAAACTATTAATAATTAATGTGTTTTTCCACATCTGGTATCACCAGACCATACTCCAGCACAGTATCTCGGTATTGTGAAGTAGAATCCTTCTTAACCGAGTTACGTATTTAAAAACTCTCAGTAACTTCAAGTATTTCACAATTTTCTTAAGTTGCTTTGCTTACGGTCTTTAAAAACTACTTCCTAATACTGTATCTTTACTTCCTGTAAATACTAATTACAATAAAGAGAAGATAGACTAAGTAATGCTGTTGTTTAAAGTCTATAACTGTTATCTTCTAGTTTGCAAGAACTTAACCTTCTATTGTGAAAAGAGACAGTACTGACAGTAGGATGTAAAATACCTATTGGTTTGATTTTACAGTTAAAAACCTAGTAGTGTTAGTCTGCATGTAGGTTAATAATGCAGTCAGATAATTACTGAATCTTCTGGTTTTTACAGCTAAAGCTTAAACAGATTATAAAAGTGTTATTATATTTTCTTATATGGTTAAGAAATATGACTATATAGACAAGATTGTTATATATAAATTTAAAACAAAGATTTAGTATTATAAGAATATTATGAGATTATACACAGGTCTTATAATTAAATAAATAAACCATACACTAGATAATAACAATAATAATAATCTTAAAACATTAGAAATAACATCATTGTTGCAATACTAATAAGGTATTTATATTACTTGCACTATAAAAGTAATACTTAAAGTAATATCTTATCATTACAAATACAAACCTAGATTATTTTATACTCAACATTTAATTAAATAAAGATTATGAATAAACTAATTACACTCTAAGTAGTATAAAATGATTTATTAGAAACTGGAAAACAATTATAAAATATAATAAGAATACAACAGGATTATTTAAATTGAAAAGTATGCACCTTGCTTATTACAACCTTCTAATAAACATAAGTCAAGGTATAAAACAGTACAGAAAAACTTAACAATAAATCTCATTTACAATAAGCTAGAGAATACTTCGACTATCGAAGACTTATATAACGAGTTAAAATACAAAATTATAATATAACCAAGAACTATACAAGAAGATAATACTAATAGCTGTAACTTTGGTTAAGGGTATAAACCCTGTATAATATATTATATAAATAGTAAATCAAGAACTTAACCCTACAGTAACTCTATAAAGATTATATCAACAGGTTAAAACTCAATTCTTTTTTTAAAAAGCCAAGGTGTTATCTTAAAAAGCAATGATAATAATAAAAATAGTATATTGCTCGAGCAACAAGCTTAATCCTTTTATTACAATCCATTCATTTAACTCGCAGAAGCTGACAGAGTTTTATTCTTTCATAAACTGAACTTAACCATTACTGAAAATTAGGGTTAAAACCCTGTAAATCCAGTTTTACACAATTAAAATAAATACTATGAGTTTAAACAATATTCTTACTTACGGACACAATTTAAATCCACAGTCTAAGCTATTATAACCCATATATTCTTATTATTCTCCTGAATAGAGCATATATTAAAAATGGATGTATTAAACAAACTCAAGATACAGGAACGTTTTTTAGTAAGTCGTATTGCAAAAACTTTGGGTAAAAACCCTGAACAAGATTAAACACCAGCAAAAGAAACAAAATGTTGAAGCCGTAACTTCTTCTGCAGGCAGGCTTACAGCCTTTGCCTTATCTTTTGTTTATATATAGTTTTGCTTTACAGGAAATTTCTAAATACAAATTAACAACGAATATTTACAATATCAACCGAAGCCGTAACACCTATGCATATCGTAGAGGTTAAAATTATTGAAATCTATTTTAACCTACAGCTAGATATGACAGAGTGGGACCCAAGTAACCACCATAGTCGCAGCCATTCTCTAAACAGCCCTAAAAACCTAGCAAGGAGAAACGCCATGGTTGAGACCAGGCTTACCAGGGAGAAGCTAATAGCCAAGACCGTGAGTCTTCCACTCTACCACGAGGAGACCGAACCTGCAAATGAAAGAGCAGTTTAGTATTTTTAAAACCCTATTATTTGTAGTCAAGCTGTATTCTCGAAATAGAAAATAAGAAACTGAATGTAACTCACCAGGCGAGTTTGAAGAAGTGCAGCTACCGAAAAACAAACTGATGACCATGAGCCGAGGAAGCATAACCCTTCCTTCATCACCGAGAAGAATGCGCTGGCAAAAAAGAAGGATGCCTTCTACAATGGAACATCTGACAGTATCAAGCCGAGGGTTACACAAATGCTGTGACAGGGTCGATTTTAGTGACAAAAGGAGAAACCCTAGGTCTTATAATGACCATATGGCCACCAACAGTGAGCTAAAGATTTCTACACAGTACAGTAGACAAGCATGAAGGATTGGAGTAGCATGCAAGCTGCTCCCTCACGATGCAACAGCAAGGACTGGACCAGGAGGGTTCACAGAGCATCCGAGCCCGAAGGCGAGGGAGAAAGTGATGATTTTAGGGTTGATTCAACGATTTATACCACCAGTGCATGGCCGAGGATCGACCACGTCATTACTAAAATATATTGCATGCAAGTGGGTCGAAGTCTAATGTTCTTCGACAAGGTCTGTCGATTGTTTGTTTCCAACAATCATCGCATGGATATTCCATAGGGTCGCTATCCATGGTATTACCTGCATTATATCTCACATCTTTAAAGTTAGATCAATGCATATGAAACTTTTCATTATAAACATTTAGCTATGCTTTTTCAACATTAGTCTTTGCATTGTAAATGTTAACGCTTACACATTAAAACTTGTATTATAGACCACGATAAGATTAGGTATGTGCATTATAAACTTTGCAATATAAACTTTGCATTATAAAGTTATAAGGACAAGGGGTATAACATTGAATTTTAATGATTCATAAAACTTACAAACATATGATCATATGACCACTAGCCTAGTCTCAAGGCAAGACAATAAATATATCATTTCTTAAGTCTATAAATTAATGGGGTAATGATAATTATAGATGTTGCAATGCTACAACTATAATGACTATTATTATTATAGCCTTGCAAAGTTGGTAAAAGACTAGTCATTCTATGACTTAAACTTGTAGAACTCTGCTTTGTAATCCACTAAGTTGGATTGAGATTTCACCAGTTCGTTTGGACTTGTAATTGCTAATATATGAACAATCTCTTAATAGTATTAGGTTCTTATGCTAACAAGTAGACTTTGTTATCATTCTTACTCAAAGATTTATAAGGATGG